>WBNM01038493.1:42289-60598 GCA_013399055.1 Ramphastos sulfuratus
TCTCAATTATGAATCATAAGCTCATAAAATCTGTCTGGCCAAATTTGCAAACAGCCTGAGAAAACAGAGAGGAGACTCGAACTGCTCTATCAGTATTTTTCTTTGTCATATTGCTATAACTAAATACTAACATGTTCATTCTCAGCACTAGTGACATGTAAACAGGTGAACAGAGAAGAGGTACAGCAAGGTTCTGTGGATCAGAATTGCAATAGAAAAGCACATTCAGGATGGAAACACAAAAATAGAAGAGAAAAAAAAATGCAGAACTGAGAAACAGGGTAAGCAAAGCTTAAAAGACAGGAGGAAAGCAGAGGAATTTATGTAGACATAAAGGTCTCCTATGTAATTTAGACAGTTCACGTCAAAGAGTTTTAAAGAAAAGCAAAGCTATTTTAAATCTGGGAACATGACCAACAATTGCCAATGATGGGACTTTGCCATTTTCTCCATTTACCCTAATGTTATTTCCTTCTAAAATTAGTACATTTCCCTAATGCGTGATACTGATGATGACCTTAATAAAAATGTAATACTCATAAATACTCTTAGTGAGGAGATGTTATGTTTTGTCCATTCACTGTAAGCACATTTCTTACCAAGGTTTGGGGACATCTCTAATCACAGGACCGTCCCACTAAGAAATGAGAGTATGAGCAATGTTGTGCCTTGCATTAAAGAAACTCTTTTAAGTTGGATGTCTTATCAATAAAGACCTTGAGTTTCAGGTAAATGTCAAAGCAATATTTTGATCCTATTTGGTAACTGTAAATGTTGAATCAGTATGTGGTCAAATAAACACTGTTGTAATATAAGGATAGCAGAAGGGGGTGAAAAACCAGAAAATTAACAAAGCAGCAGTAATTCTAAAGGGTTTGTCAAGACCAGCTGTCAAGAAGCAGCAGGAAGCAAAGGAAAAAAGCCTGTTGCTGCAATCCAAACAAGAAATGACTACCACACAAGCGGTATCAGAGGACACCAAATAGTTATGAGGTTTTTGAACTGTAAGGCAAGAATGAACAAATAGATGCACTGCTGCAAGAAGTTTTGTATCCATGTTTCCATCACACTGAAATCCCAGCTGAGAAGGGTTTAATTGTCAAATAGGGAAGATTCAAAATACTTTAAGCCATACTGTCAGTCCTGTCTGGAGTCTGACCAGTGAGCAAGGCCATGACCATGTATACAGCAGAATTTATTCAGAAGAGACTCATGTGCTTTCAAGACATAAGAGCAGTTCAGTGCAAGTGGCTGAGTAACATAGCGATCAGCACCTATGAGTAACGAGCACTGAGTGGCAACAGGGGCATCATGCAGGCAGCGCAAAGAGAGCATGGCAGAGCACCTGCCACTGCAGCATCAACTCATTCTGCAAAAACAGCCAGCTCACCTCATTTAATTCCAGCCAGCGGGCTACTTTCACTTAACAGTCAATGTGAAAGCTACCACTACCCCCATCCTGCACCTAACAGAGGCAGGATAAACCCACAAGCAAGCAAAACCAGACAGAAAGCAATATAGTTGTATATTGGTGAAACTAAGCCAAAATCTAAGTCAGCTTGCTGGCCTACCACAGATGGTCAAGCAAGGGGTATCAGAGGAGTCATGGATTCATTTAAGGTGGAAAGATCACCTTTAAGACCATTGACTGCAACCGTGTCTTTATAGACTCCTCTAATGGGGTGAAAGAAGAATGTAAATGTCCCCAAGAGCTTGCTTTCTTACTTGTTTTCCCTTTTCCCATTC
The DNA here is from genome assembly GCA_013399055.1 of Ramphastos sulfuratus. NCBI lineage: Eukaryota > Metazoa > Chordata > Aves > Piciformes > Ramphastidae > Ramphastos > Ramphastos sulfuratus. The sequence goes on from WBNM01038493.1 coordinate 44,036, forward strand.
TTTTTTTCCACCAGTTTTCATTTTCCCTCTCTATATGCATTCTCACTAACAAAGAGGCCATTTTGGAGGTGACAGTAAGACCAGCCTTTCTTACTCTGGCTCCTGTTCAGTTATAAGCTTACAGTCTGTTTAATTTTATACACATCATTAATAATTTTATAATCATATTTCTACAGGCCTGGTGATGGTGCTGCATGGCACTGCTACATTGTACTCAGCCACAGGAGCCATACACAGCCCCTGACAAACAGACAGTTCAGGCCATGACTAGATCTCCTAAAGCTGGTGGGAAATCACTGCATTTCATTGTACTCCAGTTTTCCCATTTCATAATTCTTGTATCCTTAAAAGGAGGAAATAAGATATCAGTGATAATTGATCATTCTACTCTCTTTGAAAGTGAAAAGTGATGTCCCTAGCCTACTAACAGGGATGTCACAGAACTATTTGAATGTTACATGGTTAACGCTGCTGAAGATCCAGTTCCTTCTTTCTCCAAAACAAGGAAACTATGACTCACTGTGTCCACAGGGTGTATGGAAAATAAAATGAAAACACTGGTATGCATGAATGACCTGCAGATGAGAGTGGTTGAAAATACTCACTAAAATGGATCAGAAATTAAGAGAAGGTTAGGTAAGAACAAGGTAGATCAGGAGTCTCCAATATGAAAGACAGCTGCGCAAGTGAAGACAAGCAAAGCAGTGAACAGAGATAATAGAAAGAGGAGTTTGGGAGGAAAAAAAAAAACCAGGTTTTTTTTTTTTTAATACAGGCCAGAAATAGCAAGTTTATTTAAACTGCATTTGAAAAGACATCAGAATGGTTCAAAAGGAATAATGCATCCACTGAGTAACAATGAAACACTGAGATCAAATCTAATGCAGACTAGCCTGTGTGTCCAAAAACTCTTCTTCCCTGACAAGAAGCCCAGATAGCCTCTGAAGACAGGAAATTAGATGACACGAGAAAGGCAAATGTTGACTGGAATAGTTTAGTATCACTTTAAAAGCTCCAATCTGTTTTGAAACAAATATACAAGCAATCTAGAAAGGCGCAGCACAAATGGAAGAGAGGAAGAGAGGAAGAGAGGAAGAGAGGAAGAGAGGAAGAGAGGAAGAGAGGAAGAGAGGAAGAGAGGAAGAGAGGAAGAGAGGAAGAGAGGAAGAGAGGAAGAGAGGAAGAGAGGAAGAGAAAGAGAGAGAGAAAGAGAGAGAAAGAGAGAGAAAGAGAGAGAGAAAGAGAGAGAGAGAGAAAGAGAAAGAGAGAGAGAAAGAGAGAAAGAGAAAGAGAGAGAGAAAGAGAGAGAAAGAGAAAGAGAGAGAAAGAGAAAGAGAGAAAGAGAAAGAGAGAAAGAGAGAGAGAGAGAGAGAGAGAAAGAGAGAGAGAAAGAGAGAGAGAAAGAGAGAGAGAAAGAGAGAGAAAGAGAGAAAGAGAGAGAGAAAAAGAGAGAAAGAGAGAAAGAAAAAGAAAAATGCACATCTGTCTGGGTAAAATTCACTTCTGTTAAAATGCCTGAAAAAAAAACATATGTGCATTGACCTCTTTCTGAGAAAAACCCATGGTCAAAACCCTACTAGTTACATTACAAAGAAAACCTTTCTGGGGCCAATGAATGTACTTCAGCAGGATGCTCTCCTTCTTGTGTGAGTTCATAATAAAAGTTGGGTTTGCATTCAGTGGAAGCAGAGTGGAATCTGAGTAGTCTAGTGCACAAAAAGAGTTATTTCTCCAGTAAAATTTGCAAAATGCACGTTTTAGTCCAGATGCACTCACACACACACTTCCACTGACTGCATTTATAGAGTCCAATCTTTGTCTTACTGATCTACAGCTTTGCAAGCTGACTGACAGCAGGTAACTGCTGGGCTGATTGCTTCATCACTTATTGAGGGAAGACCATTAGGCAAGGTTTTGAAAATGTATAGGAGAGCAGGAATGGCATATTCACAGCAAAAGGAAGAACTGAAATAATATGGGTCCTGTGAAAAACAAAATACGGATGGAGGATATGAGAAATGGGTACATCTGGTTACACCACACACTTGGCCATACAGCATTGTGTCAGAAACAAGCTCGGCTCTGCATGTTAGAGGGAAACGGGAGTAATAACATGGTGGAGGAGTGTATTTTGACTAGCACAAAGAGCAAAATTGGAAACATAGGTGGGAAGCTTCTGGATTAAAACCACTATTACACAGAAAAAGGTTTTGTTTCATGTAGCACATTTCACATTTGCATTTAACCTTGAATCAGATATTCACATATAGTGTCTGAAAAACCTGTCTAAAATCCCTTCCCAGGAAAGATAAAACAGACTCGGTAGCAACATTCAGCTAATCTGCTTAAACAGGACAAAGTGTTGACTAGGACATCTAGGATACTTTTCAAAGCAGCAGTACAATCATTCCTTTTCTCATCTGTGTCTGGAAGATAAACATCTAAGGAATAATAAATAACCTGTATTGATTATATTTGTAATAATTTTTGATATTATTCAAAATATTACTACTTGTAATAATCAGGGGCAACACAAAACCCACAACAGAATGAGGTGACAATGAGATAGATTGCTTTTGAGAAAAAAGGGCGAATAAAGCCTCAGGCACAGAGACTCCTAGAAAATCCCAAATAATGTAAGATACTAGCAAATTCTGACACTTGGGGTGGTAGCTCAAACATACCCAACAGAGCTCCATTTGCACTGAGAACTCATGCTGAAGATGATGAACAAAATGCCATTTAGAGTCAATGTGTCTGTATCCAGTATCAGTCACAGCAGCAGGCAGTATTTCCTGTCACCGTGCACAGAACTGAATGTCATAATCTTGTCCTGCCATTTGTGCAAACCCTCTAAACTGTGGATTGACCAAAATTTTCAGACAGTGCTGTGAAAAGCCTGTCTTCAGCTGTATTTGTTGTTGTGGAAAGTGACATGAAACTACCAGAGACAGAGACTGCTTCTAAGGTTTTTGTCGTGAGAACTAAACCATAAAACTAGCTAAATAAAGAGGATGTGGAAGGACAGTGATTATTTGTGGTGCTGATGAAAAAAGGAAAATGGATGTAAGCAACAGAGGGCAAGGATGCCTCAAAGAAATGAGAGGTGAAGTCCACAATTTGCCTGAGGAAGGCATGGACTGCTGAGCAATGAACACACTTGAATCAAAAAAAGGGGAAATTAAATGAGAAAGCAATCAAGGGTAAGAATGAGGCACAAGGAAAGTAAGAAAATACAAAGCTCTGTACAGTGATTATATCTGAACCAAATCCAGAAAGTGAAAGAACAATCAGGAAAATCCAATCGAGTAAAAAATAAAGGACTGTATTACCGGGGGGTCTGCAACATGGGCCATGGACATCAGCAGTTAAGGATGTGATCAGTCACAGCTGAGGTTGTGGGGGCAGAGGTATAGCACAGTACTGAGCTGAGGCCAAAAGTATGAGGTTTAACAAGGCCAAGTGCAGGCTACTACACTTTGGCCACAATAACCCCATGCAGAACAGGCTGGGGGATGACTGGCTGGAAAGTGGCCTGACAGAGAGGGACCTGGGAGTGCTGCTTGATAACCAGCTGAACATGTGCCAGCAGTGTGCCCAGAAGGCACAGAAGGCCAGTGGCATTTTGGCTTGTATTGGGAATAGCATGGCCAGCAGGACTAGGGATGAAATCTTGTCCCTGTACTCAGCACTAGTGAGGCCTCACCTTGAGTTCTGTGTGCAGGTCTGGACCCCTTACTTTAAGAAAGATATTGAGGTGCTGGAGTAGGTCCAGAGGAGAGTGACAGGACTGGTGGGAAAGTCTTATGAGGAGAGGTTGAGGGAGCTGGGGTTGTTTAGCCTAGAGAAGAGGAGGCTCAGTGAGGACCTTTCTCACACTCTGCTGCTACCTGAAGGGAAGTTGTAGTAAGGTGGGGGTCAGGCTGTTCTCCCAGGAAAACTGTGACAAAACAAGAGCTCATGGCCAGAAGCTTCACTAGGGGAGGTTTAGGTTGGATGTTAGGAAGCACTTCCTCATGGAAAGAATAATTAGACACCAGAATGGACTGTCCAGGGAGGTGGTGGAGTTGCCATCTCTGGAGGTGTTTAAGGAAAGTTTGGATGTGGCACTTAGTGACATGGTCTTGTCAATGTAGTGGCAGTTGGTCATAGGCAGGACTTGATGATCTCAGAGGTCTATTCCAGCCTCAATAATTCTGTGATCCTGTGATCCTGTGATCTCAATAGAGGAAGACTGTGTTCTAGGTTTGCCTTTCTAAAAGGTAAATAAGATCGAATTTTGTTGTTTGCCTACACATGGAGAATCATAGAATTGTTCAGATTGGAAGAGACCTTTAAGATCACTGAGTCAACTGTTAGCACTTGCAAATCCACCACTAAACCATGTTACTCAGCACATCTCCATGTCTTCTAAATACTTCCAGAGATGAAAACTCCACCACTTCCCAGGGCAGCTTGTTCCAGTGCTTGACAACCCTTTGGGTAAAGAAATTTTTCCTAATATGCAATCTAAAACTCCCTAAATACTCCACACAGAGGGCAAGGAGCTAGTTTTTTTTTTTTCAGAACTACATACAAGAAGTTGATGGCAGGCTGTAAGAAAGATGTTTTTGAAAGGAGTATCACTGGGTTTAAACCACTCCAGATTAAAGGGCTTTGATTAGCGGGTGTGGAATGCTGGGCACTGGCAAAATCCAGCCATTACTCTGTCATACAAAGGCAACAATTCCAAACAAAGTGCAGAAAGCAGAGTCAGCCCAGTGTCGTGGCAGGCCTAAGCAGGCCAAAATAGGCTTATACATGTCCTGGCTTGCCCAGACATGTTTTTTCTGCTCTCCCTCCTTCTATTTTTGGGGAGAAGGACAAAGAACCTGGAACCACTGAGTCTGAGGACTCTGGCTTGCCCAGACGTGATCTGCATTCTGTGGTAAACAAGGGACACATGCTCAGTTTGTGTATGCCTTGTGCAGGGCCTGTGTTCNCCATCTAGTGGCCAAGGGGCGTAGTGACTGCAAGTGGTATACTGACTGCAGGAACCTTCTCTTCCAGTTCAACTGAGTTCAAGTAATGATATATATTTTTGCTAGTTATTTCTAGATTCTATGTTATTATTTGTATAATGTTTCCATGACCATGTGAAGAACCTTCCTGGGTTGGAACTAGATGATCTTTGAGGTCCCTTACAACCTTACCATACTATGATTCTATAACCTATTAGAATTAAAATTAGTGGTCGGGCGGGCGAGACTCGTGGATATCAAAATTAATAAACAATATTAATTTTGAAAACTATCATCTCACATTAATTACTTCTCTATTACTCCAAGACATTCAGCCAAATAGTCAAAAAGAGCTGTTTTCGTGAACAGAAGCAGTCCTAAAACCCAACAAAACAAAATTATACTGAAACAAGTTGCTACTGGGTTGTTATGTGCATTAGGATTTAGCTGTCTCTGTATTAATCAGTAAAGATGGTGGCCATATTTTGGCTGGTAAGCAAGACATCTGTAATTTCAGGGCAAGAAGCTTTTGCAGAGCTACAGCCCAACATGATTCAAATCCTAGGAAAACCAACAACTCCAGTGCAAGGTAGGCTTGTGGGAACTGATTTAGGGGCTGCTGAGCAGCCAGAGCATAGCAAAAGGGGCAAATGTCTATAGCAGTGACTCACATTCCCTGAGGTTTGAGTTCAAGAAGGACCATGGTGTAACACACTAGGGAATAACACAGGATAGTGCAATTTGGAAATGTAAAATACTGAATTGACTTTCATTACTGCTATTTACTGTCATGTGGAGAATGGATAAAGACTGGCAACTCATAGACAAGTTCAGCAAGTAGTTTTACTGTCATAACAGCAGAGGTGCAAGACAGCAATGCCAGGAATAAAGCAAGTTTAGAGGGAGCAGGGCTTCAAACTCTGCTGTTTTCTGCATCAGAGCCATAGACAGCATTGCCAGGGATCACAAGAATGGAAATAACATACCCTCATGCTCCACTACTGAAACTTTAGTCACTGAATGCTCTTCTTTAAAAGCAAATCAAAATTATGAGTCAGAAAATAACTCCAAGTAGCAGAATGCAAGGTTTTGGTTCTTGGACACTTTTCACAATAAAAGTATCTGTTACAGCTTGCAACAAAGCTGCAACAGTTTGCAAATTCTTTCAGAGTTTTAATTTATATGCCATGTACCTTTGAGGTCCCTCCTTTTATCTGATGTGAAGAGGCAGCAGCATTTCACAGTAAAGCAACCAAGAGTACCAATGAGAGGCAGAATGGGATGACCATCAGGGGATGACTTTGCAGGCAGGTCAGTTAATCTCTCAGCTCCCTGTTTGCTCTGCCCTTTCTGCCCCGTTGCCATCTCTTTCCTGAGTTCTCACCCAGCACAGGCCCCAAAGCTCCTCTAACTTCCTGGGGAGCTGTTTAGCAACTTGTCTTCGCAAGGTTAGTTAGTTTGGTGGTAAAGCCAGCACTCCAGTCCCTATCCCCTTGAAATGCTCTTGAGAATAATACCCTGTGGCAAGAACAGCAAGGATAGAGTCTCAGCTTCTTCTGCTATGCTGGATTAGATCTTTCACTTTAAGGTAATGACTACATCCTTACATACACATAACTGGTGTACGTAGCTTCAAGACTGCTGTCTCGTTAAGCTGCAGCCTCATCAGGGATTCAGAGAGGTGACTCATGGGATAGTATTTCACTCTGGTTAGAAGTGGAAGGAACATAAATCTGTACATTAGAGACTCACTAGGTGACCTTCAGATTACATCTCTTGGGGGAAAAAAAATTACATGAAAAGAAACTTTAATACACCTTTAAAGTATTTTTAAGAACTTTAAGCATTTTCAACTATTTAAGACACTGGAATAAATGGTGTTAGATTATGGTTAATATCTTCACAGGGTGTTATGAACAAGCCAGAGGAGCACAGGCCAGGTATGGGGCAGGAGCCCTCAACCAATATGAGTTGCTTTTAGTTCCTCAAGAGCCCAGCTTAGGACAAAATGCAACTAAGGCTACATGCAGCCTCAATGACCACATCACAACTACTACAGTGGCTGGTAAAAGTGAGATATAAAACACATAAGTAGCTCTTTCTTCCCAAAAGAGTTGTCAAGAGTGGAGGCTGTCCAGGGAAATGCTGCAGTCATCATGCAGGAGGTATTTAAAAGACGTGCAGATGAGGTGCTGAGGGATGTGGTTTAGTGAGGGACTTAGCAGTACTGGGTTAACAGTTCAGCTCAATGATTCTAAGGTATGATCTTGTCTGTCTCTCAAGGCATACTGCAGGATTATTTTCGGTGGGTTTATTCCTTACTTGGCCATATGGTGCAAAATATAATCAAAAGCTATCCTCTTTTTGGAGGTAAGGAAAGGAGTAAAGATGTCTAGGGTTGCACCAAAAATGGTAGTATAACCTGAAGTTATGAGAGTCTAATACTAATTGAAATGTACACACACAAGAGGAACATTTGACTCCAATTTAAAAGATGTCATGTTTTTAAGTAATGCAGGCTTTCTGCATAGGGAAATTTGCTGTTTCTTGTAGTATTTTAAGTTATTGCATGCATCCTCTCCGACAGAGTCCAGAATAATTTTTGTATAAAGATCTGTATAAAGATATATATCTTTGAAAATGTGTCCTCACTTGGATGAAATTTTTTTAAAATCTATTTTAAAGGGGCAGATTCCCTTCTTTGGCTGACTCTCACTCTGTGCAGAAATCAGGCTGTCAAAAAAATCAGTATCTAGTGAACTCCCTGCCAACAGAATATTGGTATATAGCAAATTATTGCTCTGCTATTTTTTCCTTGCCAAAGCAAGCAAGGACTGTCCTATTGATCTTTCATATGCTACAGATTGAGAGACAAAAACAGGAACTATCTCAACATGTTTTACAGTAGTGGCAGTTTCCTGATGTAATCCAGGATTATTCCCTGCTGGCCAAACAAGAGCTCACAAAAAAGACTGAGTATCTGATTCAAAAGAAAATTCAGCTGAAAGCCAAGCATTGGAAAGATGAGTCAATACAAAAGCAAGTGGCAGCTCTGGATTTAAACAGAAGTCCAGAGCATTTAACCTACTTTAGCAGATCAATGCAGCAGATTTTTAATCATCACATTAATCCTAAAATAAAAATAATTACCCCAGAGATCCGTACTAAAGTCCCTGAATTATATCTCATTTCATCATCCTTTTTACTCAGGATCAGAAGCTACAGAAACCAGACCTTCCTGATGTCATTCTCCAGTTTTCAGTTTAATTCTCTCACTAGGACTTTAGCCACTACAGGTATGAACCATCTATCTCTCCCGGGGGAAAGCTGAAAAAGGGAAGAGAAAAGAGGGCAAGATTCTGCTTTCTGATGGCATGGTACAAAACAGCAGGGGAAGAAGAAAACTGTATATGGTGGTTGAAAAATATGCAAATACCAGGATGATCCAATCTCTGAATTCCCCCCTTCTTCCAGCAATGCCACGAGCTCATTAATATCTCATTCAGGAGAAGGAGAAGACTTCATCAAAGGCTGGACCTGCTATCAAATTTCACTGAGCAGAGCTTCTTTCCTGGAGCATCCTCTCCTGTCTGCAGCCTGGGTATCCCCACAGCCAGGATTTGGGAGCATGACTCTGGGCAAATACAGGATGATGAGCCTCCATGGCACCCTCCATGGAGAGCTTCAGGAGGGGCTTTATGTCAATAAAACTAGCCCATTTCCTGCTTGTAAAGGCAAGTGGCATGGCACACCTTACAGTCAGCCAGCCAGCTTTTCCATCTTTCTCCCAGAAAATGATGCCCTGTCCACACCACTTATTGGGACTAGTCCCTAGTCCTGTGCTGTCCCCTGGATTGTGACCAAGCTGCTTGTTTTAGGTCAGATTCCCCCTGCCCTGCTGACCTTTGGCCATTTCCACCACTTTCTCAGAAAGAAACAAGCTATCTCTGTATTATATTTAGGCTTAAAAGCATTGTCCATTTACTGGAATGGTACTTCAGGGCAATTTTCGGGTTTCTCTAAACACACCAGGGAATTTCTTCCTGCTGTCTTGGGAAGAGGTAGGTGTTGAGAGGCAAGCAAAAGCTATCATAAAACAAGCAGCATGTGGAATCCCAGCAAGTAAATGGCTTTAGCTTTAGGTAGCATTCCCAAGCTCCAGCTTGGCAAGCAGCACCAAAGCTATAAATATCCCAGTTGTCTTATGCAAGGATGCTCTCCAAAACCACCAGCTCCACTGTGGTCTCTGGAGATACAAGCTATGAGGCATCCAAGGAACCTCACAGACAGCATCAGCTTCTAACAAGAGATTCAACTCTGGAGGTTTGTGAAAGGAAAGAGTAATTAAAGGTTACAGCTACCCCTGCATAGAGCAAAGTGGCAATCAAACTACCCAGGAATGGTTACTGTAATGTAAATGTAGGGCATGACGGTGCGAAAGAAAATGTGAAAAAGTACCTTTAGGATAATATTATGGTAATAATGTAGGCTGCTATGTAAATCAACTCTCTGTCATTAATAACCGATAGCCTGAGACTGGCACATCCTGTATTTTCATTCCATGAAAGGTAGGAACTACCTCTTTCCAGCAGAAAGAAGCCAAATCTTTTTACCCTGCAGTGAGTGGGGCAGGGAAATATTTTCATTGAGATTATTTCATGTGATTTAAAGAAAAAAAGGAAAATAAAGAAATCATTACAAGCTGAAATTTAAAAAAAAATTACAAACAAACAAACAAACCACCCACCCAATGTCTTCCAGTGAAAATGATAAAATGCATCTCCTAGCTTGAGCCCCTTTGATGGCAGATTGCTCAGAACAAGACCCTCTTGCCATGCCTAGGAATTGGACATCATCCTTTTTTTCTTTCCTCATTCACTGGAAGAGATATAATTGTATCTTCTCATCATGTTATCTTTACATTGCTATTTTTCATTTCATTTTATACTTGGGATTTATTTTTCATTTCTCTAATCCTGTTGCAGACATTTCAACTTAGAAAAGCAAGCACTGGTAGGGCTGTAAGGCCTCCAGGACAAATGGGAAAACCTGTGAAAGGGAAGATGAGAACAACTGATCATAAAGTCACCCTCTCAACACCAAGGCAGCTCAGTACTACTCTTGTCTATCTACCAGGTTCCTGAAGCACCCAAAGACAGAATTTTTATACCTCTTGGGGTAGCCATTTCCTTTAAAAGTTCCCCTTCACAGTCAAATTCAAATCTTTCCTGTTGCAGCGTGAGTTCATGGCTTCTTGTTGTGTCACGAGTCTTTACAAGAGATACAGTTACTACCTTTCTCTTGTCAGAAAGTGTTTTGGGTATTTCAAGACAGTTTTCTCATCGATTGTCTCCAAGCCACACAAATACAAGTTTGCTGCACCTTTGCTCATACTTGATGCTTTCCCTTGGCTCTTTCCAGCTAAGCCACATCTTTCTGGAAGTGAGGTGCCCAAAATCAGAGTCCCCCAGTCAAGGCCTCACTGCTAGGCAGGGAACACAAATTGCTCTGTGAATAAACTACAACACTCCTGTCTATACATATTAATATCATGCTTGCTGTTTCCCCTACCCCCAGCAAAAGCATTTGCTGATTTGTCAGCACTTTGCTTGCTCTTGGCACAAGGCAAACAACTACATGAGCTGCAAAACAGACAAGAACCAAAATATTGATCTCTTTTGGTAAAATGCTGCTAAATTCCAGTATAAAATTCCACAGCAGCTGCCCACACTACTGAAATCCACTTACCTCAAGGCACCTAAGAGAGACTTTACCCTCTATAAAATCATATGAGCAGTAACACCTCAAGCGAGGTTAAAGGAAAGAAACTCTGCATAGGTCAAGGTTAAACACTTGAATATCCCCACTGACGTTTGCTGTAAAAAGAGCAGTACCACTTTCAGATCAAAGACAACAAAGCAGTCACAGCAGTAATTCATGAGAATACATCAGTGAAAAAATTAAGTGCTTGCTCTCTTATTTGGAACACAAATATTGCCACTTTCAATTTAGGAACTGCATCCACGTTTGTTTCTAAAGATGTTAAAGTTTAGGTAAAGAGTGTGTTACCTTAATTCAACCTCCCAAACCATTTCAGCTTTAACTTACATAGGGTGAAAAGCCTATATGGCAGGGTTTGATCAAGGGTGAATTCTGAGATGGTACAAGTCAGTCTAGTTTAAGTTAAGTAAGACCTAGATTTTCACAACAGCTAAGACTAAAACACAATCTAATAAACACATAAATCATTATGTTCTACCTAACATTCTCCTTTATTAAGAATCTTAACAGACATTGCAGATGCTGGATGCACCTTCCTGGGTTGTCAAAGTATTAATACTGTTAGCTTAATGGGGAGTAGTCCTTTCAACTGTTATAATCATATGGTTGGGTATCTCTCTCCATTCAGCCTGATCAGACAACTTTTCCTACTCCCTCAAATCCCCCTTACCTTTTGAGATAATTTCTCCCATAGAGGATCTGCTGCAGCAAGGTGACCACGGCAAAGGCGCAGATGAATATGAAGAACAAAGTTCTGTTTCCCAGCAAATCCCTGCTCGACGAAGGGTCAGTGTATCCCATCCTTCTTAAAAGCCACTGAAGCTCCACTGAGGAAAAATCAGTTCATTATCGCCTTCATGCCCTTTTTGCTGGGAAGTGGAGGGGAAAGCTTGCTGGCTTTTTTGTGAGCAATCCAAGGACAAGGTATCCCATTGTTTGGCCCTGCTGCCCCTTCCTTGCCCCTTTTGGATGTTAGCTCCAAGACTGTGCGCAATTGCTTGCTTCCATGGTAAAGTTTCCAGGAGATTCAGACGTGGGTAACATCTAAAATCATCTCTCAGAGCTCTTTCAGTGCAGGCAGCCTGTGCTGTGTGAGAGGCATTCTGTTCCCTCTAAGCCTCTCTTGAAAACCCGCTGCTAGCAATTATCTACTTCAATCCCATTTTCATATTCCAGATGGGGGAAGCTGCAAATAAATCAGAAAACTGCAGCCAATGGCAAAGACAGGGCTCCGGCAACCTGCGTTGGAAACACATAGTCGTCAGCTCTTCTTTGCTTCTGCTCAGTGATTCCAATAAAATGTGCTTGCAAGGAGACGTGACTGGGGTGTGCTATTATTGAACAAGCATGTAACGATCATGAGGCTTTCATTCAGTCCCCTGAAAAAAAAACAAACAACAGCAGCAATCTGGTCAGGCTAGCAGGAAAGCTGCATTTTATATAGCAGCGTGCCAGTCGTACCGCGCCTTCAGTACCGTAGCATTTGCATGCAGAATGCAGTGCCTTTAGTCATATATCACTCACTATTTGGGCTCCTGCATTTCCTCTGGTTATTCCTCCAGAGTAAGCATAAGCAAGGTCACTGTGCATCTCTTCAAGGACAGAGGTCTCAGTTCCTGCATGCTGATTTATTGGAGGCTTTGAGTAGCCTCACAGCCGCAGAGAGAGACTGCCTCTCAGTGCAGGCTACAAGAACCATTCATTTAAAGAGACAAATATTCTGATTGTTCCTCCATGAAAACCAGTTCTCTTTTGAAAGGGAAAAGCAACAAAACCTTGTCCATGGTCATCATAACCCCTCTAAAAGTCTCCCCATTGTCAGGAGAGGCTCAATTAATCTTACAGGCAAATCAATGGGAGTTTTTATTATTGATTTAACTGGGAGCAAAATCTGCCTCTAACACTGAGCATCTTAAAGTAAGTTCCAATGAAAGCTTTATCCATGAATGAAATATCCTGACTAGAAGGTTGTTTTGACCCAATAACAGATGGGAAAAAGATTGTGACAACAAAATGTGGGGAGAAACATCCTTTGTCTAAGAGAAAGGGAAGATTTTCATGCAAATAAATTTTGCATCACTTAAATCAGTGTATGCAAATCATTGTAGTATGCCAGCAGCCCAGCTGTGTGAAACAGCAAACACGGACTGCTTCTGGACTTTGTCTCAGCTGTAATTGGTGCTACATGAGGAAAAGGGCCAGAGGTAACTTTGTGCAACCCTTTGAACTCAGTTCCTGACACCAGTCCTCATAATGACCTCTGGCAATTTGAGTGAGACAATCAGGGGCTAAAGAAGGCCTTACCTCGCCAAATTTCAGGCAAGGAAAGTTAAAAAAATGTTTAGGAACCTGTTTGCTCTGAATTCCTGCAGCCAGAACCCACAGAGGAGAGACCAGCTTTTCAGGCACCCTTGACTCTGCAGACAAGGTTTAGGAATCCATCCTCTGATACACCCTTCTTCAGTCCCTTTAAAAGCTCCCACAAATGCATTTGTGAACCCTGATAAATGCTTCAGTTATCACCTGTACATATAAAATTGTGATGATTCCAGGTCACATCAAAATTGCCCAGCCCTGTGCCTTGTCCCTGCCACTGGCCAACAAAGGATACACAGGGAGAAGTAGAAGACAAAAGCAATCACATACTGATACCCTAAAAAGGGGTAGATTCAGACCAGAGATAAACAAGAGCATGGTAATACACTGGCACCGGTTGCCCAAAGAGGTGGTAGATGCCTGTGCTGGCTTGAGGCTAATTGGAATGTTTTAATGGAGAAAATTATATTATAGGCTGTGAAAAGAAAACAATGGTGATGTCTACTTCACTCAGAGGCTTGCTGAGNCGATTTTGTAGTTCAGGGTCTTTCTGAACTGGAAGAAGAAAAATAGTATTTTAGTTAGAAAAATAATTGAGTTGGATGCACTCATTTGTACTGTACTGGGAATAATACACATACCAGGGGACTGCAAATTAAATAGCAAAAGCAGTTTGAATCCCTCTTGTCACAAGTCATCAGCTTTAGAGCCAAAGATGCTTCTTTCAACAATCAGTTCATGTAAGCCTATATAATACAAGAATGTTTCCATCGCAATAGTGCACCAAACTCATGAGCCTAGCAGCTACTCCCTCTGGACAGCCTGAGCTGCAGTAAACATCCTGGAAGCATCACATACTCTCAGCTTGTCTTTGGTTTTTTGTGTCTTCTATCCTGCTGTGCTATATCAGAGCTGGGCCAGAAGATACAACACCTGAGAGGCCTATGTGCAGGACAGCTGCATGCCTAAAGATAAAAGCAAAGTACAAAGATACTTATTATAAGTGCAGAGGGTTTTCTGTGCCAGATCTTGCAATATTGCAGGTTGCCTGCAATATTCCTTGGGAGTAAAAACAGTCATATAGGGTACACAGAAGGGCTGAGTGAGCAATGCCAGCACTCATTCCAAGTCAAACTCATTTGAGAGTTTGACTTAACCACAGGCCTCCCTGAAAGCATCAGGCCTCTGAAGAGAACAAATTAATATTTTTAATGACTTTACATCCTGCACTTACGCAAGCAATGGGTAACAAAAGAGCCCCTGTAGAGTCTGAGAAGGGGGAAAGGACATTGCATAGCCGTGTTGCAAACATTGATTTGCTTGGCATGACAGAAGACTCTGTACAGCACTGACTGATAGCAACACAGGCATTGATCCTGTAGCAGGCAATGTAGCTACTATGGCACTGGTAACATACAGGGAGTCTAGGCCACATCAGATGACACTCCAGTGAGCATCATTCCAGAGCACAGGAATCCAGTAAATAAGATCTATTCCATCACCAGAGGATCAAGTATCACTTAACTAGTATCAGCCACTCAAAATACCTCTTATGAGCTGGTGAGGGAGAGATGGGTAAGCTGCATGATATGCACAAGTTCAGAAAAAGTATTGCTGTGTCATTTATTGGAGTACATACTTGAAAGAATAAAGCAAAAGTGGCAAAATGGAGCTGCTCACAGACTATCATAATACGAATCTGCCAGCAGCAGTCTGTCTTACACATTGCTGGCCTTTATTTGTCACATGTGAGCTGCTTGCTAAATATCAGCAGAGATAATCTATTACAAGAAACTCCTCTAGTCTAAGCAGTGAGACTCTGGGACCTCTAACACAAACGTGAACATGCTCCAGACAGTGATACCCTCCAAAGGGAGCTCAGTGTTTGCATTTAAGTCCAAATGAAGCAGAACTGAATTAAAAAAAAAAAAAAAAGAAAAAAGAAAAAAAAAAAAAGTTATCGCTGAATCTCAAAGACAAAGGAATCTTGGCTAACCACCAAGAGCACATTTCTGAAGCTCCACACAAGGAAAGCTGAATTAGCAAAAACTTAGTAGAAGTCAGACTCTTACTTCTTTTGTGCAGGGAACAAACACATCTCTCTCTGCAGAAAAGACAATGTGCAGTCCTTAATTCTACAACGCAGTTTATTTTTTAATGAAAACGAAACAGAAAAATTCACATCTGATGGGCAGGTCTGATTGGAAATTTTCCTATGTACCTTTCACTGAACCTGTCATTTGAATCAGTGTTTGACTGAATATGCATTCTAACTTCAGATGAAAGCAAGGATATTTGGCATCCTGGACAGTATTTGTCTACTGGTTGTTTAAATCACAGTACACATGAACACGTTAAACTCACATGAACAGGTTCAGAGTAAAGGAAAACAGGCTTCATATTCACCTTCAGGAGTTTTTGTCTCCCTGCCTGCTCAGTCACTCTCCAATCTTCTTCACAACTGTTACACAGATTGAAGAACTTCACACACAGCACAGAAAAATACTATGGGTTGAAAAGGTTTTAGTAAAATGCTTTTTACATCTCATTTTTTCCTCTAAATTAAAATTAAAGCAAGCCTATTTACAGTTTATACAGTGCTTCTGTCAACTGCTAGATCCCTGATTTTGCAAGGGGCTGGCAAATAGGTGTATACTTAGAAGGTTCTGTTGAATACAAAACTCATAAAACACATGCTAATCAATATAAATTCTTTTGCATTTGGAATATTGAACTGGAGCAAGTGTCCTGAAGGTAATGTATGGTCTGTGCACTGGATATACATTACATCATCTACTAAATCGGAATCAGTATCCTTCAGATTATGGGTTGATTAGGCACTGGCATACCCCTTTTCTACAATGCCAACACCATCTCTGTTGAAAAAGGAATGAAGTCTTAACTCTCGCTGGAAGACAGCTGTAATGCAGAGGCTGCCACATCTACAGTGATGCATATTCACTGCTAACATTTCTTTAGTACAGAGTTTGCCAGAACATACAGAAAAGTGCAAAATGAAGCTGGGCGTGATGGTAGGGACAGCCTTGCTTTCCCAGGGGTGCTTCCACTTAGTGTGATTGTTATGACCCTGTACAGGCTCACAATAACCCTGCAAATAATTGAGAATGATGGAAGTTTAGTTCCTCCCCAAGGAAAAAGAAAAATGACCAAACTGGTTTCACAGGAATCATCTGTTAAAAGTTGCTAGGTTTTTTTGCTTGCAGAGTACTCCACAGGAGCCCTGAATTTAGCACCTGTGCTGGTTTAAGGCAGCAGTCTGGAGTCCTACCAGGAGAATCACAGAAGCAAGAGATGGAGAGGGAGAATCCAGCCAATTCGCTGAGGTAAAAGCTGTCCAACTTGCTCTTGATGTGGCTGAACGTGAAAATTGGCCTATCCTTTACCTCTACACTGACTCGTGGATGGTAGCCAATGCTCTATGGGGTTGGCTAAAGGACTGGAAAAA
>WBNM01038494.1:0-49097 GCA_013399055.1 Ramphastos sulfuratus
AGCCTTAAACCAGCA
The DNA here is from genome assembly GCA_013399055.1 of Ramphastos sulfuratus. Classification (NCBI taxonomy): domain Eukaryota; kingdom Metazoa; phylum Chordata; class Aves; order Piciformes; family Ramphastidae; genus Ramphastos; species Ramphastos sulfuratus. The sequence continues at coordinate 16 of WBNM01038494.1, forward strand.
CACTGTTGTATCAATGTAAGGTGAACTTATCGCTTGTCACGAGTGGAGCTGGCTGGTAGGTGACCTGAGGACTCCTTCCACTCTAATGCACAGAAATGTGTCTAAGCAGACACCCAGCCACAAAGGCAGCTTGAAATAAACAATTACCTGTGAAGCCCAGAGAGATGGTCACAACTTTTAGTTTTTAATGTGTCCTGGGTGTGAAGTACAGACACCAGTTCATGGCTGTGCTCTGGTGGGACAGGAATGTGTTCAGCAGTATCTGCAAAGAATGCTAAAACCTTTATTAAGACTACTTAACCAAGGGTCATTTCATATCCCTTTGGTTCCAAAGCAAACAGGAAGAAAATTCACAAGTGCCATTTAAGAGCAAGGCTCAGTTCTGAGCACCTATTGATGTGAAAGCACAGCAGGAACTTGGAGTTTCACTTCCAATGGCAAAGAGTTTTTTTCTTTTCTGGAATCTGCTTTTTGTTTCATGCCCACACACATACAGACGTAGACACACAACCCACACCACCACTACCTCAGTTCAATGAACTCTGGACCTGCAGCTTGTCCTCAGTGCTCTCTGAGCTCAGAGGACACTGTCACCATCTCTTCTAGCCAGTACTGTAGACATCAGGTGCAGGCAGCTGTAGCACACAGACGTGTGAAGCTGTGAGGTGTCAGCCCTTGGGTTTGCACTGTGTATTCATGATATGCCTGACTCCAAGCTCTGCAGTGCACTCTGTAACCCTCTCTCTCTTTCTGCCTTATGTGCTGCAGGTGCAAAGAGTTGAAATACAGCAAGGACCTACCCCAGATCTCCATCATCTTCATCTTTGTGAACGAAGCGCTCTCGGTTATCCTGCGGTCAGTACACAGCGCTGTTAATCACACTCCAGCTCACCTCCTGAAAGAGATTATCCTCGTGGATGACAACAGTGATGAAGGTTAGCAAGAGGCTCGAATCTCCAAAGCACCAGGAGGGGGTTTAATTTCTTTAAATCTCATGGAGGAGTTGTGCTCCTCTGGGAGCAGTGATGCTGCTGGGAGGACCATGGTGCAAGGTGGCAGGTGTGCTGGCAGACAGATCAGCTCTCACCTGCTTCTGTAGCAAAAAAGAAATAGGATCAAGCCCAAGTTAAAATCTGAGCTAATTGTTGGTTGAAAGCTAGAAAGCTAAAGGAAAGCAGAAGGGCAGCTTAACTTTCTCTTCATGGTAGCATTCAGAGGGTCTGCTTCCAGGTGCATCCTTGTTTCTAATGGCACTTTGCTTGCTGCAGAGATGCAGCTCTAAATACTTACCACAGCTGAGGGACGAGAGCCCAGAGCCCAGTGAGCTTAGTCCACTTCAGCCCTGTGCAGTGGTGGTAAATGAGAAGTTTTCTCTCTGTGTGCCTCAGTTTCCCTATCTGTAAAATAATGTCTCAGGCTTTATAAATGGCTGGGACCCTGCAGAGGCCCTCCTTCCTCTAATATTGTGTTTTTGATATGAGAAAGATAAGCAAAGAGGAAGAAGAGGGAACAAACACACCCAACCTGCTCAAGTGAGGCCACAAAAACTCACAAAGGGGTCTGTTAGGTTTCTCCCATTACACTCATGTTGCTTGCTTCAGCCTGCTCACAGTCACTGTTGCAATACTTTCCCTTCTGCCTTTTGATTCCACAGAACCACAGGAGGTGGTTTCATCTGGAAGCATTTTCAGACTTGGATTCTTCCAAGATTATTTTATTCCCCAAAATATAGAATCATTTGGAAAAGACTTCTCAATCATTCACACCAAGCATCGACTCAACACCACCATGGCCATTAAACCCTGTCCCCAGCTGCCATGTCCACAGGTTTCTTGAACACCTCCAGGGGTGATGACTCCACCACCTCCCTGGGCAGCCTGTTCCAGTGCCTGACCACTCTCGCAGCAAAGAAATTCTTTCTAGCACACAGTTAGATAATGAAGTTAGGGTAGTTAAATTCTTCAAGAAGAACAGCAAATAGTTAAGTGACTTTAATTGCTGCCTCCTTCATTTGCAATGTTTTTAATATTGTGTTAAAAAATAAAGGACGTGTGCAGTGATCAGAAGAGAACAGGGAGAGTGCAGCATGTGGAGAGCTCATTTCCAGAGGGAGCCTGAGAGGTTGCTCGTCTGTCTGCAGTGAGATGAGATGGTGTACAGCAAGCTACTCAAGCCTGTAAAAACAGGCACTCAAATACCACAGTAATGAGCACCATAGAAAGTTGATGAATTATAATTACCAGTAAAAAAAAAAAAGAAAAAAAAAGAAACCCAAAACATGGAGGGCAGCTCCTCAGCTGATGGAAATCACAGCAGCTTTAGTGCAAAAGCCAGGATGATGTGCACCAGTGCAGCCGTGGGATTTCAGAGCTGGAACTGTGTGGCTGGTGGAGATGATGTGGTGCTGCAGGATTGAACACTGCCCGGTACTTAGATGTCTCAAAATACCCCAGTGAGCTCCTGCTTCTCTCAATTTTACCATATCAATGGGGTGAAGAGATGAACACTCTCAACGAGAAGCCACCGGTATTAATTACTGAGCTTCTCTACCCATTGCTGTGCACAAAGAAAGATGTTTCTAAACAACCTCCACCCGGCATTCAGTCTGCAACGCTGAGGCTGATATTGAGTCAAGTGCTCTGGAGAGGCACAGGACAATGAGGCAAATCCTTTTGAAGAGTGTCACCCCCCTACCCACCCCGCCCCCAACAAGCTGAGACTGCAGCTGGCAGCAAGGATGCAGAATGGAATCTCTTTATCCCCTGCTGAGATCACAGGGCATCGTCCTCCTGGTGGTTTGCCAAGACCTGGCCAGTTCTGGTGGGGTCTGGGGGTGAGGCTGGCTGGTGGCAGTGTGTTGACAAGACAGTGAGACAGATGCCCAGAGCTTGTGGCATGTCCAAGCACTTCCAACTCTTTGTGCTGTTTTTTTTGCAGGCTGACCAAGCTGCCTGGGTTGTGTTGAAATTGTCTTGTGGCACCCACCTAGCCAGGGAGGCTGATCATAGGATTGTGCTGTCCTTTAGTACTACATCTCTGCCTCTTCTTAATACTTCCAGGCATGGAGGTAGGACCACTGTCCTGGAAAGCCTGTTCCAGTGTTTGAGAATCCTTTCAGTGATGAAGTTTCTTCTAATCTTCACCCTAAACCTCCCCAGATGCAATCTGAGGCCATTTCCTCTTGTGCTATCCATTGTGACTTGTGAAAAGAGACCAAGTCCCACCTCTCTACAATGTCCTTTTCAGGGAATTGCAGAAAAACAGAAGGTCTCCCTTCAACCTCCTTTTCTCCATGCTAAACAACCTCAGCTCCCTCAGCATCTCCTCACCAGACCTGTGAGCATCTCCTCACCTGACCTCATAGCCAGACCCTTCATCGTTGTCATTGCCCTTCTCTGGACCTGCTCCAACCCCTCAATGTTCTTCTTGTAGTGAGGGGCCCAAAACTGACCCTGGTATCCAAGGTCTGGCCTCACCAGTGCTGAGGGCAAGGGGACAATTACTTCTCTGGTCCTGCTTCTCATGCTATTGCTGGTCCAGGCCAGGATGCTGTTGGTTTTCTTGGCCACCTTGGCATACACTGGGTCATACTCAGCTGGATGTCCATCAGCACCCTCAGTTCTTTCTCTACTGGGGAGCTTTCCAGTCACTCTTTTCCAAACCCATAGCCAGGAGATAACCTTAAACTGAGGGGAAAAAAAAAATCATATAACCTGTGCAGGAGGTGGGGAAATTCCAATCTCCTTGCACACCTAGGCAATATGCACTCTGCATCCCACCCAGAGGACACACAGATTGCATCAGGATCTGAACATCCAGAGGCTCTAGCGATGGGCCAGGGTTGTGCTGAGGGATTGTACCACACCTGAACACCAAAATGTCTTTGTCCTCAGAAACCTTGCCATGGAATTATACAAGGAGAGAGTGGATGCAGGGAGTGAGGTGATGCTAATAGCTGGTGGAGTTAGTTAGTAATGTCAGTATTATGCTGTTGAGTCTTTGTGTAGGCATCATGACAAATGAGATTCTTAAGGAGGGATTTGAAGGCAGATAATGAGGTAACTTGGCAGATGTTTATGGAGAGCTCCTCCCAAGCGTGTAATAATCCAGTTTTCTCATGTAAAAGAAATGATGCAAACCAGAACACATCTCTGGGACCCATGCATTCACTCTCTGCATTATCAAGGAGCTTCAATGACAAGAAAGAATTATTAATGGCAATAACATTGTCATGTCGTTCCCACTAATGGTAGGAAATAATTGTGAGCAGCAATAGCAACATCCTATTGCTGATGCTTTGGATATTACAGAGTCGTTGTAATATATAGATTTGGCTGCTGCAGAAACATAATTACAGGAAAATAGTTTCTCATGAGCTCTCAGATTTGGAGATGAATCCTGGAGGATCAAGCAGAGGATGCAGATGGGTGGGTGAAACTTTGATGGCTGTGATTGAGCAAGAGGAGGAATAATTCAAACCTCTTTGTAAGCAGCCACCTGGGTTCGAGGGACAATTTGTGTGGCTGTGTGGCTTGTCCCAGTGGCCTGGCCAAAGCTTTTTGGGGGGCTCAGGTTCATACACCTGAAAAAAATTTGACCTTCAGAGAGCAGTGGCTCAGACCCAGGAGGTGTGTTGTGCCCCGGTAGGTTACCAGAAGCAGCCTCTGGGACAGTTGCCAGAGGCTCATGAAAACCCATAGCTCAGGGCAGGGTTCTGTGTAGGTTTCATCAGGGAGCTTTTCACCCAGATGTGCTCAGGAAACAGAACTTGTGTGGGTGATTGAAGAGCCAAGCACGTTCCCAAAGCAGATATGGAAAGACATTTGGGATCTCCAAGTCAACTTCAGGTTCTTAAATTAGTCCCAGGGACAGAGGTAGGAACTGCCTACCTTGCACACCCTGGCTGCAATGTGCCCTCTGGGCAGACCACTGATGAGTTGCACAGGCACCATGAAACCTTTTGGTGTTTTGTAGTCTTCAGGGTGGAACAGGCTGCTTCTGAAGGCTCATTAGACACATCCCATGCTCAGCTTTGTTTTAACGTGGGGCAGACCACTGATGAGTTGCACAGGCACCATGAAACCTTTTGGTGTTTTGTAGTCTTCAGGGTGGAACAGGCTACTTCTGAAGGCTCATTACACACATCTCATGCTCAGCTTTGTTGTAACGTGGGGTGTACAGCAGCACTGCACAACATAAATGTACGCAGCAAGAGATTAAAAGTTAATAAACACACTCGTTCTGATTCCTCCTATCTGAGCTGTAAATAGATCCAAGATACCACTGCATTGTAATAGAGAAAAGAAGGAAAACAAAATCCCTCCTTGAAGGAAGAAGCTCAGGGAGTTGTAGTTTGAGGCAGAGCTGCTCGTTGGACTTTGTGAAGGCTTTTTTTTGGAGGCTGCTTTTGTTTGTGTTTGTTGCAGGGGTGTAATTACAAAGGCAGTGCACAGGTTGTGTTTCGGAGTGATAACGTGCTGCCTGGGTTGTTGGAGGGATGCAGCAACGTGCCCCTGAGATGTTACATTATCTCACAGCTGCACACGTTGTCTGAGGTTGTAGCTTAATCATCACCTGCTTCTTTTTATTTTTGTTATTCCTTTCTTTTTTTTTTCTTGGCTGTCTTCCGGTGTTTTTAATCTGGGATAATATCTGTTTGAAAAGCAAACCTCTCGGTATGAAAGAAAACCTTTGGATAAAAAGGCTGCTTGAAGGAGCTGGCTGCACTGTGAGACATGCTATGGGTTGTAATTTACCTGGCTGTAATGTATTAGCTGTGACTTGATAGATCACTTTCTTGTTTTGCAGCTCATTTCAGCAGCAACAACAGCAGTTCGTGAGCGCTCTCCCGGGAGCTGCCTCGCCTGGGTTCCCTGGGTTTGTGTCTCAAGCAAGGTTTTAACACAGCTGCAAGAGGCTGAAACATATCTCAGCATCTCCCAGGCACTGGGCCAACCCAAGTGCCTAATTATTCCAGCTCCTCACTCTGAAGATGGGTTGCTTAGTTGTAGCTGACCTGGTGCTGTCCTGCTGGGGTTCAAATCCAAGGCTTTCAGGTCCTGCCAGAGGGTAAAGGGAGAGCAGCAGACCTCTTTGGTTTGTCTGCAGTTCATAGAATCATGAAGTGATATGGATTGATGGTGACCTCGCAGTGCCAGGTTAGCAGTTGGACTTGAGATGATCTTAAAGGTCTCTTCCAACCCATGTTATTCTGTATTTTCTAATAGGAGTTGAAAAGGACCTTTGGAGGTCATCTAGTCCAACCCTGCTGACAATTCATAGAATGCTTTGAGTTGGAAGTGGCCTTAAAGATCGCCAGTTCCAATGCCCCTGCCATGGGCAGGACACCCTCAACTAGACCAGCTTGTTCAAGGCAACCTGGCCTTGAACACCTCCAGGGAAGGGGGCATCCACAACCTCCCTGGGCAGCCTGTTCCAGTGTCTCACCACTCTCACTGCAAAGAATTTCTTTACAGTAAGGATCGTATCTAAAGCTCCACTAAACCAAAGCCCCAGATCTGGGTCAAATCAAGAATGTGAGATTTGGCAAAAGGTCTGCATCTAACATGGCATTCTCTTGTCACAGGACATTAAAACTAAGTGCTGAGGTCCTGCACAAAGGCTTAGGTTGAATGAACTCCTGGAAGCTGACAATGTAGGTGGGCTGAGAGTCTGAATCTTCCTCTCATCTGATAGCTCCTGAACAGCTTTGGTGTGTGGCTGTTTCCTTATGTGAGTCTGGAGGATGGATGGGCATGGACAAACTGGAGAGACATTTGCCTTTCACTGAACCAAAGGCTTGCAGCTGAATGCACCTTGTGGGACCAGTTTTGCCTGTAACCCTGTGTGAGAATTGATCCCTGCTCCTGCTTCCCCCTTCAGTATTTGCAGGCAAAAAAGCTTCAAAGACTCACCTGGCTCCAAGCCTCACTGCAAACATTCTGGTGCTAATTTTGTAAGTTTGTGCTGCAGAAATCCCACCAGTGATGGCTTTGGTGTGTTTCAGGCAGGCACAAGTGTGGGACAGGGAAGGGCTGGTGGCTCTCATGGCACTGGAGCACTCCCAGCCCTGACTTCTGTGCCCTCCAACCTTCAGGGTTTCTGATAACAGCCTTCTGTGGACTTTTCCCACCCAGCTCAGCCTGGCAAACACAAGTATGTTTTCTTTAGGGGTGGAGAGGAGGTGCAGTCCATTCCCTGGGACCACCTGGCCATTGTTGTATAATGCATTTTCTGCCATTGGTAGCTCCTTGAGCTCCTCTGATGCCATTGGTCTTTCTTTGTGTGACAACAGGCAGTTCCCTGCTTTAGTTCTGAGGACTTCAAGAGGCTCTGGGGAGATTTGGGCAGGATTTGTGGTGTGGAGCACTGAGCAGTGAATGTTCTTGGGTTGCTTCTGGGCATATGTCCATGACATGGTTACTTTCAGTGGCATCAGGTGGTTCAATTTCTCTGGCAGGCCTGTTTCCCAGAAAGCTCATGTAGGTGACAAAATAGTTTGCAATAGACAGCATAAGTCATTGCAGCTGGCAGATGGGTTTTTTTTAATGGAGCAACAGGTCTATTGGATTTTAGTTCCTTGGACTTGCCCTTCAGTGAAGATCAATACAGACAAATGGAGAGCAAAAGGCAGGATTGAAATTGAACCTGGTGGCATTTTCAGTAGGGCTTCTTTCTGCAAGTCTCCCCTGCAAGCTGGTGGTGCACTGGCAAAGGCTAAACAACTACAGATACCTCCATGTGTGAATACTGACTGCTTAATAACCATGACTTAGGAATGATGGGGATGTGCTCCAAAGGATGGACCAGTAGGCTTCCTCAAAGGATACTGAGCTTGGGAGGGAAGAGTGCCATGGGGTACAGAAGAGAAAGGAGTCTCCAGATTCCATTGCAGTGATTAGTTTGGGCCTAGGCTGAGTTGATGCTTGGATGGGAGTTTTGTAGAACATTCCTGCAGGCTGGCATTTGACTGTTGTTAACTAGTACTGGGTTTTGCACACCTGCACTTTTGGATGCACTGAAGAATGAAATCCGAAGCTCAGCCATCGCTATCCCCTTTGGCTGGCTGCTCAGTTGAGTGCCAAGTATGTATCTCATCACACCCAAATAGCACTCAGCAGCTGCTGTGCACCATGCCCTCTTCCTGCAGAGATATAAACCAGCTCAGGAGGGTGAGACACTGCCAAAGGCCAGCACAAATGTGCAGTAATCCTTTCCATTAGGGCTTGCACTGGCTCGTAAGAGAAGTGAATTCCCAAAAGGCTGAGCCAGACAGGGATGGAGGGCAGGGAACCAAGCCTGGAAATCTGGGCAAGGTTGTACAGGGAGCTCTTAGCAGCAGAGAGTCTGGAACCACATTTCCCATGTCCAGTTAATGCTTTTGTTCCTCCTGAGTGTTGCTGCAGTTGGGTAGCAGCCTGTTAGGGATGCCCATAGTTGCATTGACGGCAAGAGAAAAGGGCACTCTGGCCTCTGCTGATGACCAGAGTGGTGGATGAGAATGATGCTAATCATAAACATCATCTTATCATAGAATGGTAAGGTTGGAAGGGACCTCAAAGATCATCTAGTTCCAACCCCTTGCCATAGGCAGGGACACCTCCCAGTAGCACAGGNTTGGGTTGAGCCATCTTGGCTGGCTCTCCATGGTCACCTTGTGTGGTTTCACAGGTGTGCTGGACTGGGCTTAATACTCTCAGAAGATGAGTTCTTCACCTCTTGGCATCCAGCATCCTTTCAGAAAGGAGCAGGACGTGGCTGTGGCTCCCCAGGGAGTTTCTGACAAGCTGCCTGTTACACAGTGCAGTGGGCATAGGAATCTCCCAGGCTTCACCCTTCACTGCCTTTGAAGCATGACCTTACAATTCATCCTGTTTCACTAGAGCTATGCTCTCCTTTTTGCTGCTCAGACAATTCCCAGGATGATTTTTTTTCTCATTTTCCTCCAAATGAGATGAAAACTCCAATTTGAGAATAGTTTTAATTGTTCAAACTAGCATCTGCTGCCACAGTCTGCAGCATTAATGGCCTGACAAAAACATGTGAGATGCTGGTGCTGAGCTTGTAGGGCTCTATCTGTCAAAAAAAACTGTGTCTCTGTCTCCTTAAAACCATTTGGGAGAGTTGTTGTCTCCATGAAATACTGAGGTTTTGTTTTTTTTTTCCCTCTGAGTGGCTCAGCATGAAATGGAAGTTGCTGAGTTATGTATGTGTGTGATGCAGATGCTTTGAATTGAGGAAGGGGCTCATTTGCTTTATTCTTTTGATTCCTACTTCAGCATAAAAGAGAAATGAGACTTTGGGGAAATGGATATGTGAAGGGAACCATCCCAGAAAGACAGTCTGAAGAAAACATGTTTTATGTGCTTGGGAGAAGGCGTGGAAGGGAAAGGAACAGATAATCCTTTTTCCTTTGATAATTTCTTGGGCTAAGGCCAGCAGATGGGACTTGCTGTTTACTCCTCTGCTCTCCATTGCTGTGATTCTTGCCTGCAGGAACCCACGTGTGCTTGGACATCTCAAGTATTTTACCACATGGATTATATTAAAGGTGACTTTTCCCCCCCTGGCTTTTTATCCTGCCTGTCGAAGGGTAGTAGACTATAATCTGAGGTTGTGAACCATATCTTAATTTTCTGTTGTTCTGGACCCTCCCAGGGGTAAAAGACATTCTTAGGAACTGCTTTCAGGATGTTGGGTCCATGTGGGCACACAGTGGTTAGCTGTTAGAGTGTTTCTCATCAGTAGATCTTGGTGCATTTATTTCACTGATGCACCAGGAGGCTTAAAGACCAAACTTGCTGGCAGAGTGCAAACACCTTCCCAAAGTGCTGAAAAAACACACAAGTGCTAAGTCCTTGTTGTGACCTCTCATTTTAAAATCATAGAATCAGTCAGAGTTGGAAGGGACCACAAGGATCAGCCACTTCCAATCCCCCTACCATGCCCAGGGACACCTCACACTAGCTCAGGCTGGCCACAGCCTCATCCAGCCTGGCCTTAAACACCTCCAGGGATGAGGCTTCCACCACCTCCCTGGGCAACCCCTTCCAGGCTCTCAACACCCTCATGCTGAACAACTTCTTCCTAACATCCAGGCTGAATCTGCCCATTTCCAGCTTGGTTCCATTTGCCCCCAGTCCAATCACTACCTGACAGCCTAAAAAGTCCCTCCCCAGCTTTCTTGTAGGCTCCCTTAAGATACTGAAAGGCCACACTAAGGCCATCTGGGAGCCTTCTCCTCTGCAGACTGAACAGCCCCAAACTCCCTCAGTCTCTCCTCTGTGTCTTTTATACTTACTGCTTGCAACTGTATTCTGCACTGCTGAGGGCACACCTCGAATGTTGTGTTCAGTTTGGGGCCTCTCACTACAGGAAAGACATTGAGGTGCTGGAGCAGGTCCAGAGAAGAACAACAAAGCTGGTGAAGGGGTAGAGAACAGGTCTGGTGAGGAGTGGCTGAGAGAAGTGGGATTGCTTAGCCTGAGGAAGAGGAGGCTGAGGGAAGAGCTCATTGCTCTCTACAACTGCCTGAAAAGAGGTTGGAGTGAGGTGGGGTTGGTCTCTTCTCCCTGCTGTCAGGTGATAGAGCAAGAGGAAATGGCCTGAAATTGTGCCAGGAGAGGTTTAGGTTGGATAGTAGGAAAAGTTTCTTAGCTGCGAGAGTGGTCAGGGATTAGAACAGGCTGCCCAGGGAAGTGATAAAGCCCCTGGAGGTGTTCAAGAAACCTGTGGACATGGCACTTTGGGACATGGTTTAATGGTCATGGTGGTGTTAGGTTGAAGGTTGGGCTTGACAATCTTAAAGTTCTCTTCCAATCGAAACAATTTGATTCTAGGAACTATCAAAAAGCTTAATGCTAAGGATGACTGCAAGCTGACAGGTCTGGTCTGTTCTCAGCCATACTTGGGTTTCAGCAAGAGAAGTAAATGGTCTTCAGTTTCCAATGAGCAGAAGGCACATGGTGGGGAGATCTCCTGAACACAGCCAAAATCTCTTTCATCTTGTCAGAAATGCAGGGGGAATTTCAGCTTCCCTAGTGGCAGAGCTTGGAAACTGTGCAGCAAATGCCAAGGCTGTGGTAGTGGGGGTGAGTCAGTAGGGTGGTGAAGCTCATGTGCACAGCTCTGATGTAGTTCCAATGACATCAGATGGGTTTTGCAGCATTTTAGCATCTCATTCAGCTAAAAACTCCACCAGAAATGCAGAGCAGCAGTGTTTAGTGTCCATGGGTGGATGCTTTCTATTCTTGTCTTTCAGTGGGGTGATACTTAGCAGAATGCCATCTAGATAGCCTCTTGCTGCCCTTTGCTTTTAAAACATTGGGCTCCTTAGTCATTGACAAGCTCTTGGCAGCCTTGAGTTTCTGCTCTAAGGGTTGTGGTTAGTCCATCTTTGGGTGATCTTTTGCTGCCTGCTGTCTTTTTTGCTTCTAAAGCTGACATTGGGCTCCTTAGTCATTGCCAACACTCTTGGCAACCTTGAGTTTCTGCTGTAAGGGTTGTGGTTTGTCCACCTTTGGGTGATGTTTTGCTGCCTGCTGCCTTTTTGCTTCTAAAGCTGACATTGGGCTCCTTAGTCATTGCCAATGCTCTTGGCAACCTTGAGTTCCTCCTGTAAGGGTTGTTGTTTGTCCATCTTTGGGTGATCTTTTGCTGCCTGCTGTCTTTTTTGCTTCTAAAGCTGACATTGGGCTCCTTAGTCATTGCCAACACTCTTGGCAACCTTGAGTTCCTCCTGTAAGGGTTGTGGTTAGTCCATCTTTGGGTCATCTATTGCTGCCTGCTGTCTTTTTGCTTCTAAAACTGACATGGAGCTCCTTAGTCGTTGCCAATGCTCTTTGCAACCTTGAGTTCCTCCTGTAAGGGTTGTGGTTAGTCAATGTTTGAGTATTCTTTCGCAAATCAGTGTCAATTAACCCTTCATGATTATATCTCCCTCTCTGGAGATATTCAAAGCCTCTCTGGATGCATTCCAGTGTGATCTGCTCTGGGTGATCCTGCTGTGGCAGGGGGCTTGGACTGGATGAGCTTTGGAGGTCCCTTCCAGCCCCTAATCTTCTGTGATTCTGTGCTATCCCTCCCAGTGGTGTCCAGAGGTGTGTGGCTCCAGTCAGTCATGCTTGTGTCCATCAGCAGAGTGGGTTTGTTTTAGGTGGAAGGTGTTGCACCTTTTCAGTGGGCTCTCTGGCACTTCTTCTGCAGAGGAACTGAAGGCGCCGCTAGAAGAGTACGTCAACAAACGGTACCCAGGCCTGGTGAAGGTGGTGCGCAACCAGAAGAGGGAAGGTCTCATCCGAGCTCGTATCGAGGGCTGGAAAGCTGCCACTGGCCAGATCACTGGATTTTTTGATGCTCATGTGGAGTTCACTGCTGGCTGGTAAGTGCTCAACCTCAAGTTCTCTGTTGGAGTGTGTGTGAGACAGTCCATCGTGCCTGGATGCATTCCTGTGTGATCTGCTCTAGGTGATCCTGCACTGCAGGGGGGTTGGACTGCCTGAGCTTTGGAGGTCCCTTCCAGCCCCTGACAGTCTGTGAGTCTGTAATTTAGTAAGGATGTGTTTGCCAACGAGTAGAGTGGCTGATTAATCCTGCCTTGCTTCTGTGTCTGTCCTGCTGGAATATTCATAACAGTGTCGAGTGGCTGCCAATGAGATATGGGGGAAGGATAGAAACAAAACCTCTCCCTGCCCTTGTTTTCAGTAATTCTTTTCTATCCCTTCCTTTTATGCACTACCTTCTGCCCCTTGTTTATATTTTTCGAGTTGATTTCCCATTCCCTTAGCCTGAAGTAATCTAGGGATGTTTAAATAAGCCCCAGGAGCAAGGGATTGAAAGAGAAAATATTTGCTGCTTCCTTGCCCTTTGCAGCTGGATCCCACTGGGAAAGGCTTTAGGTGCTTTAGATTGATTTGTTTCTTCTGCAACTAAGAAGCAGAAGCAGCAAGAGGTGTTTGGTAAGGATTTTTTCAGAGAGGTTCAAAACAACTTAGTTCAAGTGGCTCAAGTCTAGATATCATGAGAAGAGCTTGAGTGTGATTCTATTTATTATTTTTTCCTCTAACCAAACGTAGGAAATGATTCATGTTTAGAGAAGTAGAGGTAGGAGAAGCAAACGAGTCTAATTTGAGCAGAGGATAACATCCACAAGAAGAAAGCTCTAGCAGCTGCACACAGAGTTCTGTGCAGTTACTCAGTTCTTTGTGAGGACAATGCAGCTGAAGGATGTCTTTAAGAGCTGTTGATATCTGGGTTCCTAGCCAAACGTTCCTCTCCTCAGGTCACTAAATTGATTTGATTGATAAACAGAGGAAGTTCCCACTTATCACAGTATCACAGTATAGCAAGGTTGGAAGAGACCTCAAAGATCATCAAGTCCAACCCACTACCACAGACCTCTAGACTAGACCATGGCACCAAGTGCCACGTCCAAACGTGCCTTGAGCTCTTGGAACAGCTTTTCTAGGGATAGGGAAGGAGCTTTTCCTGCAGTGTGGGCTTGACTCACCCTGGTGCTGTGTGCTTGCTGCTGTGGCTGAAAGAACCAAGGGTGCAAGGTCCTCCTTGTGTTGGCAGACTGAGCCCAGGTCCATCAGTGGCTCTGGGGCTGCAGAGTTGAGGCTGAGCACACTTAGAGCTCTGGGCATGTTGAGATGTCCCAGATATTAGTTTTGTAGCTACAGCCCTTGAACTATATCCCAAGGGGAAAAAAAAAAGACCCTTCGGCATTCAAGAATTTACCCTGTTCTGCCCAGGGATGTGGTTTTAGTTTTGATGTGGAGGAAATGGGTTTGAACTGGAAGAGGGGAGATTTAGACTGGATGTTAGGAGGAAGTTCTTTACAGTGAGGGTGGTGAGACACTGGCACAGGTTGCCCAGGGAGGTTGTGGCTGCTCCCTCCCTGCAGGGGTTCAAGGCCAGGTTGGACGAGACCTTGAGTGACCTGTGCTAGTGGGAGGTGTCCCTGCCTATGGCAGGGGGTTGGAACTAGATGATCCTTGAGGTCCCTTCCAACCTTACCATTCTATGCTCTATGATTCTATAAATGTGGACTAGGTAAAGCATGGTTAAACAAAACACATCCTTTGTGGCCTTACTTTGTGGAAGGGAAGGTTTTAAGCCAGGATTGCCAGCCTGGGGAGTGTGTTGTCATGCAGGATGGGAATGGCAGTGTGGGGATGTCTGTGCAATTAGCTGCAGAGTGGGTGGGTGAGACAGTGGCTGTGTGAATCTGGAACCTCATGAGAGTCTCCAGGCTCCTGATGGATTTCACTGTGTCTTTCTGAAGGCATGATGCCACCTGCAAATGAGAGCAGAGAGGAGCCCACCTTATTCCCTTCCGTTTACTGAATGGTGACAAGAGCACCTGTTTTCTTACCCTCATTGTGCACATAAAAGCTCCAATGTCCATCTGCAAAATTAACTGGGAGAAATGAACAGTCTCTGCCTGTGCTTTTGTTCATTTTCCACAGGGCTGAGCCAGTCCTTTCCCGGATCCAGGAAAACAGGAGAAGAGTCATTCTCCCCTCCATAGACAACATCAAGCAGGACAACTTCGAGGTGCAGCGTTACGAGAACTCTGCCCATGGCTACAGCTGGGAGCTGTGGTGCATGTACATCAGCCCCCCCAAGGACTGGTGGGATGCTGGAGACCCCTCACTGCCTATCAGGTATGTCACACAGCCCAGGGCCACCTGCTCTCCATCCATCACTGTGTTCCCACGGGACAAAATGTAGAAAGATCAAGTGAGGCAGCCAGCTTAGAGAGGTTGGATCATAGCACTGTTTGGTTGGAAGAGGTCTTTTAGATCTTAGAGACCAGTGGTGTGCTGGTTTGAGGCTAATTGGAATATTTTAATAAAAAAAAAAAGATTATAGGCTGTGAAAAGCAAACACTGGTGGTGTCTGCTTCACTCATAAGCTTGCTGAGATGGATAAGAACAAGGCCACAAATGTAGATAAGATTGAGAGAGTCTGGGTCTCTCTGGCTGCTTGTGTGTCTGCTGACCTCTCTGCTGACCTCACTAACCACTCTGCTTCTAACCCCCCTGGCTGATCCTCCAAACTCACTTTGCACATAAGCCAGACCCTGGGGTAAGGCAGAGGGGTGGGAAGAAGGTGGAAGGGTGGTTGGGAGCCCCTCCTGGGGTCTCTGATTTCTGGGAGGGGAGTTGTGTTTCTGTATTACCTTTAACTTGTATATGTCTGTAACTATTCCTGTCTGTTGTGTATATCTCTGCTTGTACATTGTGCTGAGCTGTAAATAGAGCTTCAGTCCTTAACTTCCAGCCAGCTGACTCTAGTCTGGGTGCTCTTTCATAGTGTGGGGGTGCAGATAACTCCCAAACCATCACAAGTTGTTAACCCAACACTGCCAGATCACCCCTAAACCATTCACAGATTGCATTGGGTTGGAAAGGGCCCTCAAAGGTCCTGAATGTCCCCCTCAAAGATCTTGAATGTCTTCAGGGATGGGCCCTCAACCACATCTCTGGGCAATCTGTTCCAGTGTCTCACCACTCTCATTGTGCAGAGCTTCCTCCTAATGTCCAACCTAAATCTTCTTTGCTCCACTTTCAAACTGTTGCTTGTCCTATCACCACAGGCCCTTCTGAACAGTTCTTCCTCAGCCTTCCTGGAGGTCCTCTTTAGATATTGAAAGGCAGCTCTGAGGTCTCCCTGGCACCTTCTCTACTCCAAGCTGCACAACCCAAATTCTTTCAGTCTGTCTTCATAAGAGAGGTGCTCTGATCATCTTTGTGGCCCTCCTCTGGACCTGTCCCAGCAAGTCTGTGTCCCTCAGCAACACATCTATGCATCTTTTATGTAACTCCAGGGATGAGGACTCCACCACTTCTCTGGGTGGCTGATTCCAGGCCTCCTGGGGAGCAACTTTTTCTTGTTTTCCAATTTAAACCTTCCCTACTGCAACTCAAGCTGTAGAGCATAAGGTCTCACCTCATCCTCCTTTTCTCCAGGTTAAACAGCCCTGGTGTGTAGCATCTTAGTATCTCAGAGAGGCTGTAACACAGGCCAGGAGGGGGTTTGCTGGAGTGTCAGGGTTTGGAGAGGGACATTATTTGGTAACAGGGTGCAGAACCCACTGGAGAAGTGGAGGGACTGTAGGTTTGTACAATCTTACACTTAACTGCATATGACAAAGTCACTTCACCTTAATTGCAGCATTAAGCTTTGGCAAATCATAAGGAATGAGGTGATTATTCCTGTGTAATGAACTGAGTGTGAATTCATGAAGTACAGTGTTGGCTTTCCTGCAATAAAAAGTACATCTTCTCTCAGGGGCAAACTTTGTAGAAAATGGTTTTTTAGATGCTTCTAACATTTCAGCTTACAGAGTCAGCAGCTCTGAAATGTTGCCCCAGCCCCTCCAGATTGCAGGTGTGGGGCAAGTCCCTTTGAACAAAGCAAAAGCAGGAGAGGGGAGGGAATAGGAAGGCTGTAGCTGCTCATTGTGCAGAGGTCAGGGATTTTCCCTTGACACCTCCACAATATCAGAAGTGATGCTGTGATCAGCAGTGGCCAGGCAAACACCTTGAGTATTGTTGTTCAGTTTTGGGAGGGACGTGGAGGTGCTGGAGCAAGTGCAGAGGAGGGCAATGAAGCTGGGGAAGGGCCTGGAGAATAAATCCCATGAGGAGTGACTGAAAGAGCTGGGGATGGTTAGTTTGAAACAGAGGAAGCTGAAGCTGAGGGGAGACCTCATACCTGTCTACAGCTACCTGAAAGGAGGTTGGTGCTGGTCTCTTCTCACAAGTAAATAGTGCTAGAACAAGAGGCAATGGCCTTAAGCTGCCACTGGGTAAGTTTAGTCTGGGTATTAGGAAAAGTTTTTTCCCAGCAAGAGTGGTCAGGGACTGGAATGAGCTGCCCAGGGAGGTGGTGGAGTCTCCAACCCTGGGTGTGTTTGAAGGTGGTTTGGATGTGGTGCTTGGAACATGGCTTAGGGTGCACCTTGCAGAGTAGGGGATCTGGGTTGGACTTGGTGATCCTGAGGGGCTTTGCCAACCTGAATGTTTCTGTGATTCTGTGATGCGTTGCTCCTAACATGGTTAACATGGAGAAGGCCTGTCCTGAGACATTTAACAGATGTCTGTGTCAAATTCACACCTTAGCTGAATCCTGTGCTTAAATAATCACTTTGTTTTGCTCAGTGATTAAGTTCCTGGAAGCTGAAATTAGGTCTGTTCCCATTTGCACTGAGACCTGCTTTATTCCTTTGGGCTCCTTTGTTCCAGACAGCAATTTGAACCATCAGTGGAGGAATGGACAGTTTATTCTGGATAGAAATCAAATCTTTGAGGAATAAATAGTTTTGGGTTTTTTTTTTTTTTAACCAAATGCAGGCTGCTGTATTTGTTAAAGGAGGGGCTGGATGGGCTGGGATGTGCAGAAGGGAAAGGCTGGCAAGTTGTTGCTCTGGCTCTTTGTTCTGTGGACATGTTTAGTGAGCGTGGTGCTGTTAGGTCGATGGTTGGACCTGATGGTCTTAGAGGTCTTTTTCAGCTGAAACAATTCCATGAGTCTGGTAGATGTTGCTAAAATGTGGACAGGACCTTGAGCATCATACCTCTGTCTTTAAGCAGATTGCAAGCAGTTGCTGCTTAGGAGGAGCTGGGAGGTCTGTCAGTCTGCTCTGGGGTTCCTGCAACCGGTTGCATCCCCTTTCAGAAACACAACCTTACAGTGAGTGATCTCCCACATGCCCCACAGCATTTGCAGCTCTATCATCCTGCTCTTTAACACTGCTGAGCTGAACCATCAGTGAATTTGAGATCAGAGGAGGCTTATGGAGACACTCAGCTGGCAGCCACAAGGATGCGTGGTGTGATCATGCTCTTTGCTAAAGGCATCTGGAATGTGGGCACTGCCAAGGTGTGGCACTTGGTGGCATGGTTCAGCTGACCTGGTGCTGGGTCATAGGATCGACTTGATGATCTCAGAGGTCTTTTCCAGCCTCAATGATTCTGTGATTCTGTGGTGTGTGGGAATCAGGGCTCAGGGACTGAAGGGAGCTGAGGTGGAAGGACACTGCCTCTGCAGTGTGCTCTGGCAAAAGGCTCCTGTAACAAGCCCAGCAGCCTCCCAGGGATGTTAAATAATGAAACAACTTACTAAAATAACATTGTTAACATGCACTGGGAGGAAGGATTATGAGAAAGATAAATGGGTAGTGTCCATGACAAAAAGCTAATGAAAAATACTGTCTGATTGCATTATGTTGTGTAACCACATATGGACCAGAAATAAATGAGTGCAGTTATTTTTGTTGTCATATAATACAATGAAAACTCTGCATTTTATAGCAATATTTGCATGAAAGGGATACCAGTGCACTGCTCCATGTAATTATGCATGGGATTAGAAGAGATTCTGAAATGATAGTGTGCAGGGCTACATTAGTTTTTTTAGAGGCTCTTTATGATAACAGAGTGGCAGTGAAGTTAGTTCATTGCTTTCTGTTGTTTTGGCTTTGCTTTCTTGGTGCATGGGGATTGTGGCAACCCCAAGAGAGGTTCCCCTGCCTGGGAGGGATGCTCCAGAGTGTCAGCCCCTACCAAATACTCAGGCAGCAGAAAGCAGACAGACAGCTGTGTGAATCAGTTTGCAGGCAATTTTCTCTCATGGATAATTCACAAGATGTAATTACCCAGGCAAAGAAAGCTGATGGCATGAAACCCATCTGAAATATGGCCCAGTCTCAAACTGGCTCCAGGCTCCTGCTTTATCCAGTAATTTCTCCATAAGAAGTAGTCTCTCTTAGTGCCTAGGAGGGATGCTTGTATAAGACCTGTATTCTGTAATGCATCTTCTGTTGTATTTTTTTTCCCCATTAACATTGAAAATCCTGTTGCACAAAGATCCTCTCAATCTCAGCACTCAGCTGTGCCTGCATTTCATAGCTAGACTGTCCTTGCCAGGCTTACAGACTTCCTCTGACTACCTCTGCCCAGAAGATAAAATTGTGATTACAGGGTAATGTGTCACATCTAAATTGGCTGTCTCACAAGAGGCTGACAGGAAGTGACATTTGAAATGGTCTTCACATAGAGCCTGATCTTCACCAGTATGAGCCCTTGCAGAGGTGTTTTGATTGCCTAGTTGAGATGGTGCTAATTTGTGTGTATAAATGAATACTTGCTTACAGTACTTGGACATACTTGGCTCCTGTGTGCAGTTCTGGAGCCCCCAGCACAGGAAGGACATGGAAGTGTTGGAGCAGGTCCAGAGGAAGCCGTGAAGATGCTCAGAGGGCTGCAGCAGCTCTGCTCTGAGGACAGGCTGAGAGAGTTGGGGCTCTGCAGCCTGCAGAAGAGAAGGCTTCCAGGAGACCTTAGAGTAGCCTTCCAGGATCTGAAAGGGGCCCACAGGAAGGCTAGGGAGGGACTACTGACAAGGTCTGGTAATGACAGGACAAGGGGCAATGGGTTTGAACTGGCAGAGGGGAGATTGCAACTGGATGTTAGGAGGAAGTTGTTTACAGTGAGGGTGGTGAGACACTGGCACAGGTTGCCCAGGAGGTTGTGGCTGCTTCCTCCCTGGAGTTGTTCAAGGCCAGGTTGGAGGAGGCCTTGAGTGACCTGTGCTAGTGGGAGGTGTCCCTGGGTTGGAACTGGATGATCCTTGAGGTCCCTTCCAACCTTACCATTCTATGATTCTATGACATGAAATAATAGAATCTATTTGGTTGGCAGAGACCTTCAAGATGGTCCAGTCCAGCCTCTGACCCAGCATTAAACCATGTCCCTAAGCACCATGTCCACACAATATTTAAATGCATCCAGGGATGGTGACTCCTCCACTGCCCTGGTGACACCATTCTGGTGTTTGAGAGCTTCTTCAGTGAAGACAAACACAGACAGTTCCATCTATACACGAGGAGGAGTTTACTCTGAGGGTGGCAGGGCTCTCAAACAGGCTGGCCAGAGAAGTGGTGGAGTTTCCTTCTCTGCAGTCATTCAAAAGCCTCCTGCACACCATCCTGTGCAACCTGCTTTGGTAGGGAGGTTGGACTTGATCTACAAAGCTCCCATCCAAACCCTACCAATCTGTGGTTCTGTGATTCCCTATCTGGATGTGCTTTGCTCTGCAACACCTAGCCAGGATTTACCTAGCCCTTTGTCAATAAGGACATGCATTGATCAGAGTTTACTGGAAGTCCAGAAAAGCTGTGCAGCAGCAGAGCTAATATCACCCATGTCCTGTGGAAAGTCCATAAAGGGTCTTTGGAAAAGCTGTGAAAATGCAGATTGGTGACCTCATCTGGACTTGGGATTGTCCCAACGTAGGATCCACCTTCTCATGATCTGTGGAAATGATTCATTTCCCACCTAGCAGAGCATGGGGTGTTGGAGGCTTCTTGTGGTCTGGATCCAGACCAAACTGCAGATTGGTAACCTGATTTGGACTGGGATTATCCCAACGTAGGATCCACCTTCTTATGATCTATGGAAACGATTCATTGCCCACCTAGTAGAGCATGAGGTGTTGGGGGCTTCTTGGGGTCTGGATCCAGTTGCAATTGGAAATTGGTGACCTGATCTGGACTGGAATTATCCCAACGTAGGATCCACCTTCTTATGATCTATGGAAACGATTCATTGCCCACCTAGTAGAGCATGAGGTGTTGGGGGCTTCTTGGGGTCTGGATCCAGTTGCAATTGGAAATTGGTGACCTGATCTGGACTGGAATTATCCCAACGTAGGATCCACCTTCTCTTGATCTATGGAAACGATTCATTGCCCACCTAGTAGAGCATGAGGTGTTGGGGGCTTCTTGGGCTCTGGATCCAGTCCAAATTGGAGATTGGTGACCTGATCTGGACTGAGATTATCCCAAGGTGAGTTCCACCTTCTCATGATCTCCACAAATGATTTGTTTCCTACCTAGCAGTGCTTGGGGTATTGGGGGCTTCTAGGGGTCTGGAGCCTGTACAGACTGTGGATATTGGTGACCTGATGTGGGCTAGGATTATCCCATGGTCTCCAGAAAGGATTCATTCCCCACCTAGCAGAGTGTGTGGTATTGGGAGCTCCCTTCTTGGAGTCTGGAGCCCGCCCAGAGCCGCAGTGCCGGTGGTCTGCAAACCTCAGTGCCAGCAGTTTCTTCTGCCTGACTCGTTCATGCTGCATCAGGTTTTGTCAAAAAAACAGCTTTGGATGAATTGCTGATCTCTGGAAGATTTATGGCTACTTGTGCTGATTGTGCTTCAGTTGGGAGAGTCATGATTTATAATTACATTATGTGAGATACTGATGGCTCCGGGGGTCTGATTCAGGCAAACAATTAAACGCAGTCTTGCGTCTGTGTCTCTTCAAGAAGCCAAGCAAGCAGAGAGTGCATATTAAGCAGCCTTGAGGACAAGGGACACTTACCTGAGCATTGAAATTTGGGTCCTTGTGCTGTTCTACTGGCAGTAGTTTGCATATCCTACCAGAGAGAGAAGAAACTTGGATCCTGGCTGCTGGGCTGATGAGTCCACCGACAGTGCTGTCACCACACTGCTCCCCAACAACAGATCATTTACAATATAATGCAATCCCTGACTTTTTCTTTGTGTTTTGCACACTATGTTGAGTGGATTGCAGGAGGGAAAAGCCCTGCTGAATAACTCCATTAGTTAGCAACCCCCTGTAATGTCTTGGGGCTGAAGGAGGAGTTCTCAAGTGGCTTCAGAGATGACAAAAAAGCCTCTTTCCAAGCATGTAGCACATGGGCTGCCAGCTGGGAGCCAGCTAGCAGGTTGAATTGGACTTTGGATGGTTCTTTGCTGCAGCTGTTTTATGTGGTATTTAATCTTTCCTGGTGTTGGAAGACAAAAGCTCATTTAATTAGTATTAAGATCGCTGCGAGGAGGGAAATCAGTTTTGAGAGTTATGGATTGTAAAAGAATAGAAAAGGCCTATTAGGTTTGGGGTGGTTTAGAGATGAAAATCATTTGAATTAACCCACTCAATTACCTGTTATCTCAGCCTCACAAATGCTAAGGAGTTTGCTCTTGCAGCCTACTTCTGAAAGGGCCAGCTCTCATCCTGGTTGTGTCAATGGTGCAGATGTTGAGATGGAAAATAGCAGCTTGGGGTGGGGAGGTTTAGGCTATTGAATACAACACAGGAGTGGAGGGAAGGTGCCCAGTTCTGCTGCTTACCAAAATGCTTGTGGTGGTGAATACAAACTCTGCTCAGCCACAGACTGCAGATGCTCTTGAGGTCTCTCACTCTGGCTGCTGTGCATCTTCTCTCCACTATGGCCACAGAGATTTGTGGTGATATTATTGTAATACATAATATTTATATAAATATATATTTTAAATTCCAGAAACCACTAGATACTGGTTTTCCTTTGTGCTCCCAACAGCCATCATCCTGTGATGGCTTTCAGAAGCATGTACCTTTCATTTGAATGGTATTGTTATTTTTTAAACTCTTCTTTAATTTTAATTAAATCATAGAATCTTAGAATGCATCAGGTTGGAAGGGACCCGTGAAGGTCATCTTGGCCAACCCCCTCCACCCCTGCTGCAGTGAGCAGGGACATAGATACATAGAATGGCTTGAGTTGGAGGAGACCTTAATGATCATCTAGTTCCAATTCCCCTGACATGAACAGGGACACCTTCTGCTAGACCAGGTTCTTTCAGGAACAGGGCATCCACAACCTCTCTGAGCAACCTGCTCCTGTGTCTCACCACCCTCACTGTAAAGAATTTCTTTCTAATATCCAATCTAAAGCTGCCTCCTTCCATCTCAGTGTTGTTAATTAGACATCTTTAAATTGATCAGGGTGCTCAGGGCCCCATCAAGCCTGATCTTGAATGTTTCCAGGGATGGGAACTCCACCCCCAACCTGGGCAACATGTCCCAGTGTTCCACCACCTTCATTGTAAAGAACTTCCTCTTAATGCTCAACCTGAATCTATCCTGCTCTAATTTCAAACCATTGCCCCTCACCCTATCACTACAAGCCCTTGTAAATGATGTGTTCTTTCCTTTTTTAATTCAACCACTAAGGCTTCTTCCAGGCACCTGTTACAGCCTGAAGCTTACAGGATATGGACAAACCTTGAATCATAGAATCAAACAGGTTGGAAGAGACCTCCAAACTCACCCAGCCCAACCTATCACCCAGCCCTAGCCAGTCAACCAGACCATGGCACTAAGTGCCCCATCCAGGCTTTTCTCGAACACCTCCAGGGATGGGGAATCCNCACAACCACAGGAGGAAAAGAGCTCTCAGAAATAACCTCTACAGTCACACAAAATGATGCAAGGGGATCCTCATGTCTGGGACAACTTGGTCCTGTAGCACATCCCCCACTTTGCAGGATTAGCATCAGCAGACAGGTTGAGACAGGCTTGCTTGAGCTATTAGAAACGTTTTCAGCAGCATTTGACGGCTCAGTGTGGCAGCTTATCTGAAGGCTTGCAGCAACTCAGAGCTGCTGCAGTCTGTTAAACACAGGTGACATGTGAGGAAAGGGCAGAATTCCAAGGAATATTTCCTGAGTTTCTGTTGGTTTGCTTTGGAAAAGAACAAAACCTCCAACTCCCTAGCAAACAATTAGTACAGAATGCTGGGTAGCTTTAAATTAGTGCTTCCTGACTTTAGCATGGACAAAGCCTGGGGAGATTCCTGCTTCTCCATGAAGACAGTCATAGAATCATAGAATAGTAAGGTTGGAAGGGACCTCAAGGATCATCCAGTTCCAACCCCCTGCCATAGGCAGGGACACCTCCCACTAGCACAGGTCACTCAAGGCCTCCTCCAACCTGGCCTTGAACACCTCCAGGGAGGTTGTGGAGCACAGAATCACCCAATGTGATCAAAGATCAGGTTCGGTGATTCTGTGCCCCACAACCTCCCTGGGCAACCTGTGCCAGTGTCTCACCACCCTCACTGCAAACAACTTCCTCCTAACATCCAGTTGCAATCTCCCCTCTGCCACTTCAAACCCATTGCCCCTTGTCCTGTCATTGCAAGACCTTGTCAATAGTCCCTCCCCAGCCTTCCTGTAGCCCCTTTCAGATACTGAAAGGCTACTCTAAGGTCTCCTGGAAACCTTCTCTTCTGCAGGCTGCAGAGCCCCAACTTTCTCAGTCTGTCCTCAGAGCAGAGCTGCTGCAGCCCTCTAAGCATCTTCATGGCCTCCTCTGGACCTACTCCAACAGTTCCATGTCCTTCCTGTGCTAGGGGCTCCAGAACTGTACAGTATGTGGCTCCTAAACTTGAGGTCTGGTCACTCCTGTTTGGCATGGGTCAGAACAGAGGTCTCTGCAAACTTTAAAACAAGCTAAAGAAATGGAGGGATTTTTTTTCATCAGTGTTTCATTTGGCCCAGTTCTGGAGAGGGAAGATTTTAGGTCAGAACTGTGACATCAATAAGCTTTGTCCTCCATCTTTGGGTTAAATTACAACCAGGATTTTGACAAGTTTTTTTTTTTAGCTTTCATTTCTTTTTTAAATTTGGCCTTTTAGTCATGAGTTATTTTGGGTGATGCTTTGAGGCCACAGATTAAAAAAAAAAAAACTCAAACATTTAATTTACTTTCTTGATTTTTTTTTTTTTTTAATGTTAAAGGATTTTTTTTTGGGAGAAATGAACCCCAAGTCATGATACAAAATGACTCACTCACTAGCAGAGTAATTTTCAGCTTTTAGACTTCACAGAGGTTCCCTGTGGTGAGAAACCTGCTGTGAAAGGTTTGAAGCTCAGATTACTGATGTCATAGAACGCTCTGGGTTGGAAGGGACCTCTAAAGGCCATTTAGCCTAACCCCCTTCAGTGAACAGGGACATCCCCAGCTAGATCATACCTTTCCAGGGTGAATTCTCCATGTGGTCATTTTTTTATGTTACATAATTCAGTGCAGAGTGTAAAAAAGAGGGTGCCTAATGATTTGTAGTCATGCCAGGTTTTACAAGATGAACAGATTTGTGTCATTAGCTGAAAAGCCTGTAAAGCCTCTGCTGAGGGTGCACCTGAGAGTTAAAGCATATGTAGCTGGTTTAGCAGCAGCCTGTGTGCTGACCAGGTATGTCCACATGTCAGTGCTGCATCTTGTTTCAGCCCTTTTCTTTTGGTCAGACTCTCCTTGAGGTTGCAAACGTTTGGCTGCATCCAGAAGCTGGAGTTGATCCAGACCTCGCTGAAACCTGGCGGACACCGAACGCCAGTGTGTGTCACTGGGCCCTACATGCTGGGTGGATCACAGCTCACAGGATGTCAGGGGTTGGAAGGGACCCAAAGAGATCACTGATTCCAACCCCCCTGCCAGAGTAGGACCATACCACCTAGCTCAGGTCACAGAGGAACACATCCAGACAAGCCTTGAAAGTCTCCAGAGAAGGAGACTCCACAGCCTCTCTGCAGAGAATCTCTGTGTGATTTCTCTGTAAGCTAGAGAAAAGCTTCTGGAGCAAAGGCTCAGGTGCTTCTGCAGCTTCTGAGCATAGAATCATAGAATGGTAAGGTTGGAAGGGACCTCAAAGATCATCTAGTTCCAACCCCCTGCCATAGGCAGGGACACCTCCCACTAGAACAGGTCACTCAAGGCCTCCTCCAACCTGGCCTTGAACACCTCCAGGGAGATTGTGGAGCACAGAAGCACAGAATGTGATCTTTGATCACATTCTGTGCTTCTGTGCTCCACAACCTCCCTGGGCAACCTGTGCCAGTGTCTCACCACCCTCACTGCAAACAACTTCCTCCTAACATCCAATTTCAATCTCCCCTCTGCCAGTTCAAACCCATTGCTCCTTGTCCTGTCATTGCAAGCCCTTGTCAATAGTCCCTCCCCATCCTTCCTGTAGCCCCCTTCAGATCCTGGAAGGCTACTCTAAGGTCTCCTGGAAGCCTTCTCTTCTCCAGGCTGCAGAGCTCCAACTCTCTCAGCCTGTCCTCATAGCAGAGCTGCTGCAGTCCTCTGAGCATCTTCATGGCCTCCTCTGGACCCACTCCAACACTTCCATGTCCTTCCTGAGAAATGTTTTGATTGAAAAGCGGGGGGAACAAACAACAACAACCAAAAAACCCCAAACCAAACAGCATGCTCCTGATTTTTGAAAAAAACCTGTAAAATAAATACTCACATTGACAGAAATTTTAATCTGAGCCCAGGTCACAAAAAACAGCCTTTATTGATGTCAAAGTTGCTTTAGATAAAGAAAGAGTAAACAGGATTTGGCCTTTAATTTGTGGAGGGTCTTGATTTTTTTTTCTGAGGCATTAAAGAGGCAGAAAAAGATGGGTATTGAATTATTTAACAATTGCTAGGAAAATTAAGCTTCAGTCAGCCTGTTTTTTTTTTTTTTGTTTGTTTGTTTGTTGTTTTTTTTTTTTAGCCAAAATAATCTTATGAATAAAAACAAAACAATCTGAGGCAACACCGATGTGCAGAGCTCACATCCCCCGCTGACTGAATTGTTTCAAAGCAGTCCATGAAGTGGTTTTGCAAGTCAAAGCCAAGAGAAGCCTTTTCCTGTGGTCTGTTCTCACTTCCCCTAGGAGAAAGCTGCCGTCGATGGATTATACAAACAGCTTTTCTCTCTCCAGCTGAAACCAGGGAGGGGAATATGCAAAAAAGGAGTTGGGGGAATTCAGGGCTTTGAATTTTTTTTTTTTCTTCCCTTTGGCAGATGGTATTTAAGTGATTTATTGGCCCAAACCAACTTTCTTCTCGTTAAGAAGCAAGTATTTAATGACTTGGGAGGTGGGTACTCAAAACAAAGAGGTGATGGCAGCGCTGATTGCGCTGGGTGACAAAATACAGCAGCTCTTCATCCAGTGGACTTAAAAGAGTGTTTGGAGAGCAAGTGCTGTGGGCTATGATTTTCTTTCATGTGCACTTGAATTCTCTGTCCTTTCAGTCAGCAACACATAAAGAGGAGTAGTTTAAATTAAAGGGGAAATAGATCCTTATTATCATGGAAGGCGGCCTACAAAAAAGCTGAGGAGGGACTTTTTAGGGTATCAGGTAGTAACTGGACTGGGGGGAATGGAGCAAAGCTGGAGATGGGGCGATTCAGACTGGAGGCGCGGAGGAAGTTCTTCAGCATGAGAGTGGTGAGAGCCTGGAATGGGTGGCCCAGGGAGGGGATTGAGGCCTCATCCCTGGAGGGGTTTAAGGCCAGGCTGGATGAGGCTGTGGCCAGCCTGATCTAGGGTAGGGTGTCCCTGCCTATGGCAGGGGGGGTGGAAATAGATGATCCTTGTGGTGCCTTCCAACCCTGACTGATTCTATGATTCTATATCCTCCAGGTGAAGCCGTAAGCAGGTGATGCCTTGGAGCTCCCAACTTGCTTCTGCTTGGCAGCACAGGAGGCTTTCATAAACTACCTTCCTTTCTCCCTGCCCAGAGCATCAACTTGCTGCTCTGTGTTGGATGGTCTAAATTAAATCTTCTCAAGCTTAAATCTCTAAATGCTCTCCCTGTGCTTGTAAAACACACAGGTGCAAGCAGCTGGCCTGTACTGCATGCTGGATGAGCAAAACCTGTCTTGGGGGTTGTCCATTCAACCTGGGCTTGCTGGAGTGGAGCAGAGAGCTGTGGTGGTGGTCTCAGGATGCTGACTTCAGCCATTTGTGGCAGTGGCAAGTGCCTGGTCTCGGTGCTGGCAAGTCCAGTCAGCCCTAACCACCCATATTTATCCTGGATTTCTAGTGCAAACGTGGATTTGGAAATCTGCAAGTGGAGAAAGCTGGAGAAGGGCAGTTGGGTGAGTTCCTGCTGGATTTGCAGCTGTCACTTGTTTAGTTCACTGCTGAGTCTTGGCCCTGGGTGGGTTTCTGGAAATTTAGCTCTGTGAACGTTTTCCAGTTCTGGCATTTCAGTTGGATTTCTTAGAACATCTCAGGGAAGCTGGAGGTGAGGCTGCCAGTTAAGCTGTGTGGTGGCTTTTTACTTTGCAGTGGGATAGAATCAAGACCACAAACAGCCTGCTGCCTTGGCTGTGGCATGGCAGGAATTCATGGAATGTTATAGGTTGAAGGGGCCTTTAAAGCTCATCTAGTCCAACTTCCCTACAGTCAACAGGGACATTTTCAGCTAGAGAAGGCTGCTCAGAGCCCCAAACAACCTGACCTGGAATGGTTCCAGGGATGGTTCCAGGGAAGGACATGGAACTGTTGGAGCAGGTCCAGAGGAGGCCACGAAGGTGATCAGAGGGCTGCNTGTCCTGTCACAACAGGCACTGCTCAAAAGGTTGTCCCCATCATTCTTAGCACCTTTAAGTACTGAAAGGCCATAGCGAGCTTCATGTACAATTATGGGTCCAGGCTAGCAGGCTGGTGTGAACCAGCAGCTCCAGAAATTAATGTCATACAGCTCAGTGATGTGGAAGGACCTTTGATAAGGTAGGAGTCACTTAGAGAAAACAAGGGGTGGATAAAGGTGGCAGAGCATAGCTATAGGTTGGGTGTGATTTGGTGGTGACAGAGAGAAGCAACTTTGCAGATGGCCTGGCATTGGTGATAGATGTTCTGGCTGCCAGCAGGCACCAGTCAATCACTCCTGAATCTGAAGGCAGTGAAGACAGGGCTTTCTTGGGAGGATTTGTTTTACAGTCAGTTCCTGCTCAGATCCAGCAGCAGCTTTGAGAGCATTATTAGTTAGGTGCAGGTCTGGTCTCTAGCAAGCGCTGCTGTTCTCTGCAGTAGGCTGGACACACATCCTACAGATGGAAGAAGCACTGCTGAACACTGAGCTTTGAAAAGAGATGGCTGTCTGCAGAGCACAGTCCCCACAGCCCCAGCATCTGTCATGGGAAGTGACACATTAGAGAAGCTCCAACTTTACACTAAGCATCAAAGGTTGGGATTAGGAAGAGTGTTTCTGGCTTTGACAGGAGGCTGCAGTTGGGTTCCTGGAGCTGTGGTGATTCTCTGCCCTCATACACATGACTGCACCCAGCCTCTCCTTCTCTCCCCATCTTTGGAGAAGAGCAGCTGAAAAGTTGCTGTTTCATAGAATCAGCCAGGTTGGAAGAGAGCTCCAAGCTGACCCAGCCCAACCTAGCACCCAGCCCTAGCCAATCAACCAGACCATGGCACTAAGTGCCCCAGCCAGGCTTTGCTTCAACACCTCCAGGGACGGTGACTCCACCACCTCCCTGGGCAGCCCATTCCAATGCCAATCACTCTCTCTGGCAAGAACTTCCTCCTAACATCCAGCCTAGATCTCCCCTGGCGCAGCTTGAGGCTGTGTACTCTTCTTCTGTTGCTGGGTGCCTGGCAGCAGAGCTGAACCCCAGCTGGCTACAACCTCCCTTCAGGTAGTTGTAGACAGCAATAAGGTCACCCTTGAGCCTCCTTTTCTCCACTCCTGAGCTTCCTCTTCTCCTCCTCTTCTCTTTGCTGCCTTCTGCAGCTGGGCTGGTCTTGTAGAGCCCTCGATGGAGTTCTGTGCTTTGGGTTCCAAAGAACAGATTGAGGACTGGCAGACAATATTGCTGTCAGGGATTTCTTGCATTCATATGTAAATACATTCCAACATATTTGAGTGGCTGTTTTTTGAGGCTCCAGAATGCAGCTCTTGTCAGTGCCTCTAAATGACCATGTGTGGTAGCTGCCTGGTGTCTGGCTTTGCCTGTGGTTAGAGAGGCTTCCCACCTGCAGTGGCACTGCTGGCTTGGCCAGCCCTGCTGCTCTAACTGCTTTTGTACAAGCTTTTTGTCTTCCTTATATGTGGTCAGAATGTCACCTTTTTTTAGTTTAAACCCATGTCCCCTTGGGTCATGGATCAGTTGTGATGATCCAAAAGGGTTTGGTGAGGTTCTGGGTCATTGCTGCTGCTGCTGGTCCCCCAGCATGAGTCCCCCAGCTTCAGCTGATGTGTTGGAATCCCATACAGAGGGAGGATGAGGTGGGGAGGAGTCCACACAGCTCACTGAGGTGTCTGGGGTCCCAAAATAAGAAGCCTGCTGTGCTTTCAGTCCCAAGAGTATCAGAGGAGAGCAAAAGAGTGTTCTGAGGAAGTGGGATGATGGGAGCAGAGTCTGCACTCGTGAGCTCTCTGCCTTGACATGACAGTTGAGGAAGGCTGTTTCCTCTGTGCTGGGCACCGTGGTGTTTAATGAACACCTTTCTCAGATCCCAGTTGCCTTGTAGCTGTGCTGCTCCTTAGGAGATGAGCAGGTACTTGCTAATGAGCAGTCAGGTTGGAGTTGTTCCTAGCTTGATTTGACTTAGCACTCGCTTTGCTCTGATTAATGCCTGGACAAACTCACCTCTTTTTGAGGGGAGGGGGAACTGGTTCAAGCCTGCTGCATTGAAGCAAAGACATCAGCTGGCTGTAAGGAGGGCTGGAGGCTGGGCACTGCACTGGGCTTGCACAGCCCTCCCTTCTTTAGTGCTGTCTTTCAGTTTGCAGGCATGGAGCCAGTAGAACAGTCTGGTGTAACACTGCTATTAACCTTGCCCAGCCTGGAGCACTGGCTGATAACTCCAACATCCTTCTCCTCCCTTATCGTTTCTGACTCTCTCTCTGTGGTTTCCCTTCAAGAAAAAAATAGTTTGAGAGGGGGAAAAAACCAAACAAAACAAAACAAAGACACAAAATATTTAAATGAACTGCTGTCAGCAGCTTTGCATGGTGCCACCAGACCTTGGAGTTGCAGTGAGCTGGTCTGATTGAATGGGAGAACCTGAAGAAGAGGTTTAGGTGCTAGCAGAAATTAGGCATCCTGGTTCAGTGTGGGTTGGGCAGAGACTGGTGGGTTCCTCCATGATGGACATCCTGCATCTGGCTTAGCCTCCAGAGAGGTTCATCACTCCCCCAAGAGAGGATTGCTCAAGTTTCCTTTTCTTCAGGAATTCTTCCCAAAGTCATTGCTTGGAGATGTTACAGATCACAATGGCTGGAAAACACCTCTGAGATCATTGAGTCTAACCATTATCTAGCTCCACCAGCACCACTGCTGCACAGTGTCCTTGAGCAGCAGTTCCCTCAGCTGTACCTTGTAAGGCCCTTCAACAGCTTTGCTGCCCTTCTCTTGACACACTCCAGCACCTCAATATCTTTCTTGGAGTGAGTGGCACAAAGCTGAACATAGTGTTTGAGGTCTGGCCTCTCCAGTGCTGAGTACAGGGGGTCAATCCTTTGGTCCTGCTGCTGTGCTGGTTTGAGGCTAATTGGAATATTTTAATGGAGAAAATGATATTATAGGCTGTGAAAAGCAAACACTGGTGATGTCTGCTTCGCTCATAGGCTTGCTGAGATGTAAAAGAATAAGAACACANTCTCCATCAGCCACTGTTTGATCCAGCAGTGTTTGTTCTGACTGAGCTCTTTGCCTTGCTAAGCATTAGATTGATGCCTGCAAAGGCAGCAGTCCCCTCTGTTGCCACTGCTGCCACCAGCTCTCTTTCTCTTTGCAATTAGAGAAGCCATCAATCATGCTCACAAACCTGCACCTATAATTGCCTTCTTGCGTGCCCTGTTTAGCATCAATGTTCTTGTCAAGTCCAGCCCTGGAAGAAAAGAGCATCTGACAGGTTTCCCAGAGCTCAGCAGAGGTTCTTCACAAACGTGGCTGCCACATGGGATTTAATGACTCTGTGATTGCATATTTCTGCCTGCCTTCTGAGGGGAGAGAAGTTGGGTTTTTAAATTATTTCCCTCCCCACACCCTTACAATGACAAACATTTTTTTTTCTTTAGGTCTGGGTAGTCTGTTAAGGCAGGGCACCAAGAAGCAGCATTGTGAAATCCTCACTGTATGAACTTTATGAAGGCAGGAAAACAAAAGGGTTGGAGAACAGCAGGATCCAGCAGAAGGTGCCACAGAGGATTTGAAACTGGTGGCAGCCCTGGTGGGACTGGATTTGAAGCAGTGAACATGGCAAGAATGAGTAATGTGTCCAGTTCTGGTGTGATTACCAGATTTGTGAAAGAGGCTTTAAGATAGGGACAAATCATCAGAGCAGTACTAACTTAATAACAAGTATAAAGCTAGAGAGTGCTGCCAAGCCAAGGTTAAACTTGGATCAGGAGATCAGATTCTTAGTTCCATCAGTCTTTCCTCCCACTCTTTCCTTAATTTGGCACTTAAATGAGCTTCACAACCATTTCAAATCATTGTGTTAGTGGCCAAAATATAGGCAGAAGCAAAGGCTGGCACTAAGAAGGAGTTTGGGGATGCAGTTTGTTAGGTTTTGCTTCAAATTTGGAGGGAGCTGGGAGGTTCCCTGGCTGTGTGCACTGGGAGGGACAAGTAAGGCAGAGTTTGCTACACAGCTGTTCCAACAGAGTAACCCATGCAGCAAAATGGATGTGTTCAAAACTGCCCTTAACCTGCAGGTATTTGCATTTCATAGAAAGATCAAACAGAAGAGTGAGTGCTGTCAGTGTAGGGTTAATTACATCAGCCTGGAAAGCAGTCATCATTTGGTTTCAGGTGGAGGTTGGGGTGGCTGAGAGTACTTCTCCTGAACGTTCTCCTGTTTGATCAGTATGGCTGCAGCTGCCACGATGACTTGGGATGTCTCATTGTCTTTCCTTCTTTTTTTTTTCTTGTCATGGACACTTACTAACCCCTGTGGGATCAACCAAATGTTCAGGCTTATGTTTTTGCATCAGTTGATAGCCCTGTGGGTATCACCTCAGGACCAGGCTGTTGGAGGTACAGAGAAACAGACTGCACAAGCACTGAGTTTTGTCTTTTCCTTTCCCATGAACAGGCATGAGTTTGGTCACCATTTCTGAGGGTAAAAAAAAAAAAAAAATAGAAATCTGCTTTTTTCTTTTAGACAACAGGGCTTGATGAAGGCATTTTACTTGCCTCTGAGTGGATTTCAGGATCTAGGTGTGCCTAACCCACGGGGAATTTTGTTTTCTTCACGTTGTAAAGCTCTCTATCCACTGGTCAACAAATGCAATATTTCTGCTGGAAGAAAATGTGGTTGGAAGGAGAGAGAAGCTCACTGCTGGGGAACTGAGCTCTGACTGAAGGATGCTCTAAAAATAAAGTGGAAAGGGGGAGGAGAGGAGAGATTCCAGTTACTTTTGGAACAGAAATGAGGAGATGGGGGAAGCAGATGGCTGGCTTGCTGCTAGCCGTGGTGGCTTGTTCCAGCTGATTTTGGGATGGGGCTATTGCCATCATTGCCAAGGAAAATCACTTGAGCATTCACAAAGGCAAATATAATAAAGCATTAAGAGTTTTAGTGGGCTGTGGCACCAGACTGATGACCTCTTTGCATCTGGGGCAGCAAAGCAGCAGTCGGGAGGGGCTCTTAATGCTGCCTATGGTAAAATACTCCCAGATTTCCAGGGACACTTTGATGCAAAGCAAGGAGTTTTGCAGCTCTGCTTTTCATCAGGGCTGTATGACAGAGGCACCTTTTCCATTTTAACAAGAAATAGCCTTGCAAAAGACAAGGTAGTATGGCTGGTGGGTCTTTTTTTTTTTTTTCCCCCAGTGAGCAGTCCTGCTGCTGATTTATGGTTAGCTTTGTCAAGACATCCTGCATGCCTACTAAAGTGGGTTCATTTTCAACTGCAAGGGAGCATTTCCTTTTTGTACTCTAGTTTCTCTTTGTGCTTTTGTGTAAAAGGCTTTAATGTGGGGATAAATCATCTGAGCAGTGCTAACTTAAAAATAAGTATAAAACCAGAGAGTGCTGCCAAGCCAAGGTTAAACTTGGATCAGGAGATCAGATTTTAGTTTCATCATTCTTTCCTCCCACTCTTTGCTTAATTTGGTACTTAAATGAGCTTCATAACATTTTCAAAGATGCATACTCCCAGCTGCTTTCCCCAGCAGCCTCCTGCTCCTCGTGTTCTTACTTTGGGTCACACACATCACTGCACCAATGCCCTGTAGCTGTGCTCCTAGGTGCCACTATTTACTTGGGTGCAAAAAATTCAGCTTGCTTGGAGCAGAGGTTAAGGTCAAGTTTATCTACCTTCTCTGTAAGCAAAAGGAGGCATTTTCAGTCTATCAGCAGGTTTGCAGATCAGTTTGCTTACTCTTGCATCTGTCCCCTTGCTGGCTTTTAAGAGAGTGTTGAATTTATAAGATCATTAGGAGGCAAACTTCCCACTTACTTACCACCACTAACAGACAACTTGGCACTTAACAGTCATAAGGGACAAATTGGCAAAGGTATACAGGTGCCTGATGATTTATTGGTGCTGTTGGATACTTAGAAAAATCTGTCCAGGCTGTGCTTTGTTCCTCCCAATCCATCTAACCCAAGAGACTCGAGCTGGTGTTTCCAACAGCCTTGCATTTCAGACACATTTTGTCCCTTTCAAAGGCTCATCTTTAATTACTTTGCCCCTCCATTCCCATCAGTGAAATGAATGTGATCATCTCTTCTTCCAGCTCTTCATCTTCCCTTTACTGAAAGTGCAGTGTGGCAAAACACTTGAGCATGTTCTCATCTGAAAGAGCTGCAACAGGAAGGTTTAAATGGTGCTAAATGTGATACATGGCAAAGTACTCTGCTGAATCCTGGCCACTATTTGCAGTGGCTTCTGTACAGGTCTTCATGTTGTTTGTTTGCTGTAATCTCCACCAGTTGTCTAGATGCCATTGCTAAACAAATGAGATGATAATTAGCAGTGCAGCATCAGAAGAAGTTGATTTTCCATCTGTAATAAGGATGATGATAATTAAACATGCATGACCTCATTGGATTGAATATGAATCAATTAAAATTAAAGCTATTAAAGCTTGTTGGGAACTCTTTTTCTCCTGTGAAAACGTTCAGAGAAAGCAAGGACAATGTAATGAGTCCTGATGAAAAGAGAAGAGGTCTTCTTGAGACAAAAAGATTGAGAGGGGATCTGATCAATGTCTATAAATATCTGAGGGGTGGGTGTCAAGTAGAAGGGTTTCATCTCTTTTTGGTGGTGTGCAGTAAAAAGCAGTGGATACAAACTGGACCAGAGAAGGTTTCACCTCAGCATGAGGTGAAACTTCTTTGCAGTGAGGGTGACACAGCCCTGGAGCAGGCTGCCCAGAGAGATTGTGGAGTCTTCTACTCTGGAGGCTTCCCAAACCCACCTGGATGCATTCCTGTATGGACTACCTTAGGGGATCCTGCTTTTGGCAGGGGGGTTGGACTCAGTGATCTCTGGAAGTCCCTTCCAATGTCTGACATGCTGTGATTCAGTGAAATGGGGCTGCTTTGCACCCTCAGTCCTGGTGACAAGAAACTGGGCTGCTTTGCACCCTCACTCCTGGTGACAAGAAACTGGGCTGCTTTGCACCCTCAGTCCTGGTGACAAGAAACTGGGCTGCTTTGTACCCTCACTCCTGGTGACAAGAAACTGGGCTGCTTTGCACCCTCACTCCTGGTGACAAGAAAATGGTCTGCTTTGCACCTTCAGTCCTGGTGACAAGAAACTGGGCTGCTTTGCACCCTCACTCCTGGTGACAAGAAACTGGGCTGCTTTGCACCCTCAGTCCTGGTGACAAGAAACTGGGCTGCTTTGCACCCTCAATCTCACAAAAATGAAAAACTTGTGAGATTTTTTCAGGGGTAGAATATTTAAAGGAACCTCCCCTGCCCTGCCTCAACCTTGTGTAACTGTCCAGTTTGATGAGGTTTTCTGTTTGGAAGGAAAAGAAAGTGAGAAAGAAGGAAAGAGAGAGAGAAACAAGGAAGGAAAGGATGGAAGGGTGGAAGGATGGAAGGAAGTGAGGGAGGGAGGGAGTGAGGAAGGAAGGAAGGGAAGGAGGAAGGGAGGAAGGAAGGGAGGAAGGAAGGGAGGGAGGGATGGAGGGAGGAAGGAAGGAAGGGAAGGAGGAAGGGAGGGAGAAAAGAGAAAGGAAGGAAAGGAGGAAGGAAGAAAAGGAGGAAGAAAGGAAGAAAAGGAGGAAGGGGGGGAGGAAGGAAGGGAGAGGGGGAGGAAGGAAGGGAAGGAAAGAAGGGAAGGAGGAAGGAAGGGAGTGAGGAAGGAAGGAAGGAAAGGAGGAAGGGAGTGAGGAAGAAAGAAAAACAAAGAAAGAAAGTTCAAAACTCTTCAGCTGTTTCTAGCACAGTTTAACAGAACTCAGCTCAAACATGTGCAAATGCTTCCCAAGTGTGTGTCCAGGGAGGTGTATTCCACCAGCTCTGTTGCCTACAGGGCACAGAAATTAGTTTTCTAACACATTTTAATTTCCTGTGCCCCTGAGTGAACACCACACCAGAGCAGTTTGTTTTAAAGAGTCATGACATATTAAAGGCAAGCTGCAGGGGTGAAATAAACAAGGAGTTGAAACTGGAAGGCCCACTTGAAGAAGTTGGTGATGGGCTTGCACTCAGCCCACACAGCTTTATCTGGGCAGGCTCCTCTGGAGTGCAGATGGGGAAGTGTTGGGTTGAATTCCTTCTTTTTTTGCCATGTTTTCCCAAATGAAATTTCAGTGGTGCTGTAGCAATTGCAGCCAGGCTGGCCTAGGGCTTTTGGGCTTGGATTTTGAGAGCTGTAGGAAAGCTCTGAAATTGTCAGTGAGATGCAACCTGGTTCAGTTCAGAGCAGTGACCTGAAACATGGGAAATTAAAGCTTGTTTAGTCCCAGGTCAGTGTTCCACATTTAGGGAAACGCTTTCAGGTTAGAGCTCTTCTAAGCTGTGTAGTTTATCAAATGTGAGAAGGGGTTGGAAGCAAAATGCAGCAGCTCTGCTGCTTTGCTGTCCTGGGAAGTGTTCAAGAAATGTGTGGACATGATGCTTTGGAACATGATTTAATGGCCAAGGTGCTGTTAGATTGACAGCAGGACTCAATGATCATAGAGGTCTTTTCCAACTGAAGCACTTCTATGATTCTATGCACAGGTATGTTCTACTTTCAGCTGCTGCTTTCCCTTTTGGTGTCCTGGTTGAATATAGAATCATAGAATGGTAAGGTTGGAAGGGACCTCAAGGATCATCTAGTTCCAACCCCCTGCCATAGGCAGGGACACCTCCCACTAGCACAGGTCANCTTGATATCCTGAACAAGAAGAGGTTCAATGTGTTTGCCCTGGGGTAGTGTTGTCCTTTGGTCATCTTTTATCTCTCCTCAAGGGAAAAAAAAAAAACCAAACAAACAATCATCCCATTGCATCCACTGCAGAATGAAAACTAATGGTTGAGATCCTGTCCCTGGAGACATTCAAGATGAGACTTGATGTGGCCCTGGGCAGCCTGATCTAGTTGGGTGTGTCCCTGATCACTACAGGGGATGTTGGTCAAGATGACCTTTGAGGGTCCTTTCTGACCTGATGCAATCTGTGAATGCATGAACTGTTTCTAAGTAAAGCTGTAAAATGCTTCTCTGATAGCATCAAAGAAATCACCTACCTTAGACAAGCAGAATCTGGACTTATTTAATTTTCATCTCATTTGGGCTTTGCCTCATTTAATCTTCATTTCTGCAAGACAGGGCCCTTCTAACCAAACACAGTAGGTGTATGTCCTGTCCTCTTTATAGACATGGCCAGAAATGCAGAAACTACTGTCCACAGGTACCAAAGAAGAGGAGTTACCAAGGTTGCAGGAATCTTTACCAGCTGAGCTCAGATGAAGACAACATAAAAAGTTCAATCACTGTGTTTCAAGCAACCCTGCTGGTTTGCTGTGTGTCAGCCTCCACCCACTTTCTTCTTTCATTTGGCCATGAAGCTGCTCATGAGGCAGCTCTTTCCAGTGGCTTTCCATTGGGAAAGAACACTTCCAGGTTTCCTTTAGGGAATTTCTACCCAGTGGTTTTATCACACCTCACGTGTGGTGACCTAAATGCCTTGGGTTCAGATCCAGGCCTGAATAAGCAGCAGGGTTGTGTGTGTGTGTGTGTGTGCTCAGCACACAGGGGTGTGGGGTTTTGCTACAGCACCTTGTTCTTTCCTGAGCTCTTGCACAGCTCTAGGGGGTAAGAGAGGAGTAAAGAAGGGGTTTTACTGGCTCTCTGCTCCTCGTTGGATGGGGCTTTCCATGATGTGTGTTGAAGGAGGATTCATCCCATGAGACAGCTCCTCCATCAGTCCCTGTGGGCTGAGAACTTGCTGCTGTCCCCAACATGGTTGCTGTGGCCAAGGAGGAATCCCTGGTGGGGTCAGGACATCTTCCATCTTGTTCCTAGGTCTGACAGAAGGAAAAACTTCCTTTGGTTATGTCTGTGTGCTTTAATGTTTCACAGTATCTCTAGGGCAGTAAGTAGCTACCCAACTCAGGCTGGGTTGTTGCCACCACGTGTGACCTGCTCTTTTTGGTGGCATCTGGAACAGAAAGACCAAAGTTGGCTTGAAAGGAGAAGATTTGCAGTTCTAGTGGTTAAGAGCAGGGAGGAAAAAAAAAACAAACCACTTTTCAGCTTGCAAACTGAGTAAGCTTTGCTGCAAGAGTTGGAGAGCTGATGAATGTAATGTCCTGCCAGGTGTACTTAGCATTGCACTGCTTTATTCTTGGGAGAGGAAGTTAAACATGTTCATTTGAAGGGGATATTCATAAAACATAATGAATTCCATTAGAGCTGAGGGCTACATTGGGCTGGAGGCAGCAGCCTGATCAAAGGAAGTGGTTTCACATTGGACCCTCTTACTGTCATTAGGACAAGTCTTGGAAAGAAGTTCTCTCTTCTGCCTCTTAATTGCTCTATCAAGGCCAGTATCAAAAAGGCAGGATGCAAGTGACTGCTGCTGCCCAAGATGCTATTATAATTAGAGCAGTCACTGAACCTCATCCAAACTTACAATGTAGCATCAATTCAGGTTAAATTGGGAAACTGAGCAGAAAATTGCTGTCTGGTGTTTTGAGTGGCTTTTTGCATCTTAACATTATCTGATATTGGATCATTATGTACTGATGCAAAATGCCAGCAAGCAATGGCACAGCTCTGCAAGTAATGACACTGGGACAGAAGAGAAGGAAATGGTGAGAGGAATTTAATTCCTTATGCAGTTCCATGAAATAAAGTCAACTCAGGTACACACTTGTTCAGATTAAATATAATGATCTGTGGCTGCAACTGAACTATGCATATCTGTAAGTTGAGGAGAGCAGGGGGAGAGTTGCCATGGAAATACAACCAATGTCATAGTTGCAGTGCCTTGCAAATGGCTCATGTGTCATGGCTCATTTTCCAGAAGAAGCAGAGTAGACCAGGAATTAAGGGGAAACGCCTTCAAATGTTTGCAGCAAGATATGTCTGTGACTGCAGGGATGGTTTAATAGGCAAATGTCATGAGTCCTAAGTACTTTGTGGGGAGAGGGAAGGCAGAAGCGCATCTGGAACTGAGCTTTGCAATGCTTTCATGTGCTGCTGAATTCATTCTTCTCCCACCTCCTGATGGCTGATCTCCAGGGCTGCCTCCAGGTCACATGAGACAATGTCAGATAAACCTCCCATGGCCTGGCAAGGCTTCACCCTGAGAACTGGAGAACTCTTAGAGCTAGAAGAGACCCTTTAAGATCATCAAGTCCAACCATTGACCCAGCGCTGCCAGGTCACCACTAAGCCATGTCCCTCAGCAATACATCTGCATGGCTTTTAAATATCATCAGGGATGAGGACTCCACCACTTCCCCAGGCAGCCTGGTCCTGTGCCTCACAATCCTTTAAGTGAAGAACTTTTTCCCAGTATCCAACCTAAACCTCTTCTTGCACAATGTGAGGCCATTTCCTCTTGCCCATGAAGGAGTCTTGACCTCTTCTCTTTACACGAAGCAGAAGTTGGCACTTGTCATAAAATCATAGAATCAACCAGGTTGGAGGAGAAGAGAAGGCTTCCAGGAGACCNAGCCCTGAAGGTTTTGGATGCAGCAGTAAGGTCTCTCTGTAGCCTTCTGTTCTCCAGACTGAACATCCCCAGCTCTCTCCGCCTGTCTTTGTAGGAGAGATCATAGAATCAACCAGGATGGAAGAGACTTCCAAGCTCATCCAGCCCAACCTAGCACCCAGCCCTGTCCAATCAACCAGACCATGGCACTAAGTGCCCCATCCAGGCTTGTCTTGAACATCTTCAGGGACAGTGACTCCACCACCTCCCTGGGCAGCCCATTCCAATGCCAATCACTCTCTGTGAAGAACTTCCTCCTAATCTCCAGCCTATAGCTCTCTTGGCACAACTTGAGACCTTCTTGCCCTGCCTCAGCTCATCCTGTCCCCCCAGGAGGCAGATGTCCTGGAGATCTGCCTGTGTGAGCTCCTTCTTACAGCAGTTTGAGCAGCCTGACTGTGGGAGAAGGACCAATGCCTCTTCAGCTCTTCCTCTTAGGAAACCTGGCT
This sequence comes from Ramphastos sulfuratus, assembly GCA_013399055.1. Lineage (NCBI taxonomy): Eukaryota > Metazoa > Chordata > Aves > Piciformes > Ramphastidae > Ramphastos > Ramphastos sulfuratus. The sequence goes on from WBNM01038494.1 coordinate 40,231, forward strand.
GCTGCAGGCCATCAAGGTCTCCCATTGTTTGGATCTTTGAAGTCATTGACAACCCAGTTTCTTTCTGCCTGCTTTTCTTTCCTGGCTCTCTATTGTTCTCTTTCATCCTGCAACGGAAACCTCAGGTGCCTGCAGCAGGTTGCTCTAAGAGAAGTGCCTCACAGTTGCAGAACTGTGCCTGTTCCCCTTTCCAAGATGTTTGCACTATGCCAACTGGTCCAGAGTTATTGTTTGATCTAATCCTTTAATTAAGAATTAAATTGCTGGCTGCTGTGCGAGCTACGGCGCCGCTCGCTTCAAAATTGGATGAAGCACTGAAGGGTATTTTTTCTTACTTTTTTTCTGATATTTTAGGGGGAATAATTTCTTTGCCCTGCAAAAAATAAAACTAAACTAAACGAGGCTGCCAGACAAACAGCTTGGGCCTTTAGAACCTCCCTTTGAGTAATTACAGCATAATTCAGGCTCCTGAAATAAGCGAGTGATAAATAAATGATTAACCTGTCTGGTTTTAGTATTGAAACCTCTCTGTGTTTTAACACAGTCTCTCATTGGTGGGTAAATATGAGCCAGTGCATATTTGAACATGCAGTGTGGGAATCTGAGTGGAGAGGCAGGGGATTTAATAAGCAGAATCTGTGAGGGTTTGTCAGCTCAGGGCTTGCCTGGTTCATGGAATCACAGAAACGTTCAGGTTGGCAAAGCCTCTCAGGATCACCAAGTCCAACTGATAACTCTGCTCTGCAAGGTTCATTCCTAATCCATATCCCCAAGCACCACATCCAAACGACCTTTAAACACATCCAGGGTTGGTGACTCTATCAACTCCCTGGGCAGCTCATTCCAGTCCCTGACCACTCTCTCTGTGAAAACTTTTTTCCTAATGTCCAATCTAAACCTACCCAGTGGCAGCTTATAGAATCATAGAATCATAGAATGGTAAGGTTGGAAGGGACCTCAAGGATCATCCAGTTCCAACCCCCTGCCATAGGCAGGGACACCTCCCACTAGAACAGGTCACTCAAGGCCTCATCCAACCTGGCCTTGAACACCTCCAGGGAGGTTATGAAGCACAGAATCACCCAATGTGATCACAGATCACATTCTGTGCTTCTGTGCTCCACAACCTCCCTGAGCAACCTGTGCCAGTGTCTCACCACCCTCAACCTGTGCCAATGCCTCACCACCCTCACTGCAAAGAACTTCTTCCTAACATCCAGTTTCAATCTCCCTTCTGCCAGTTTAAACCCATTGCCCCTTTTCCTGTCATTGTAAATAATCCCTCCCCATCCTTCCTGTAGCCCCCTTCAGATACTGGAAGGCTACTCTAAGGTCTCCTGGAAGCCTTCTCTTCTCCAGGCTGCAGAGCCCCAACTCTCTCAGCCTGTCCTCATAGCAGAGCTGCTGCAGCCCTCTGAGCATTTTCATGGCCCTAGCTTGAGGCCACTCCCTCTTGTTCTATCACTAATGACCTCTGAGAAGCATCCCTCTGGCCTTAAAGTGTGCTGGACCAGACCCTAGCCCAGCATAAGAACAATGTGGATGTTCTTCCACAGGCAAGTTTTGTTACTGCTTCTGGAAGGAGAGATTCTGCAATGATGTCCTCATGTAAATATTTGCATATTGGTCAGTGATAGAATGAGGGGGAATGGCCTCAAACTGCAACAAGGTGGGTTTAGAATGGACATTAGGAGGAAGTTTTTCCCAGCAAGAGTGGTCAGGCATTGGAATGAGCTCCCCTCAGCCTCCTCTCTTTCAAACTAACCATCCCCAGCTCCTTCAGTCTCTCCTCATCAGATTTATTGTTCAGGCCCTTCACCAGAAGGTTCCCTATGCTTGAGGGAGTTCCTCTGGTGTCAAGAGTTTCTCTGTGGCCAGTAGAACAGCCTTGTTCTGGCTGAGGTTCACAGAATCACAGAATGTAAGGTCTTGGAAGGGACCTCTGGAGATCACTGAGTCCAACCCTCCTGCCAAAGCAGGATCACCTAGAGCAGGCCACACAGAAATGCATCCAAGTGGGTTTTGAAGGACTCCAGAAATGGAGACTCCACAACCTCTCTGTGCAGCCTGCTCCGGGGCTGCAGCACCCTCAGAGTGAAAAAGTTTATCCTTATATTTTTCACTTGCATTTGCAAAGTGGCTTTTGGGGCATGCATAGAAGTAGCACCAGCTGGAAGTTTTCTAAGGCTGGTCTCTTCTGCAGAGCAGTTTCTAAATGCAGAGAAGTGAAAGAGCAGACCAGATCTTTCTGTTGGCTGAGAAGGCAACAGTGCTGATGTATGCGGAGGGTTACTGAACCATGGCATAAATTGGGCTGCTTAATTGAAATATGAGTGAATCCTCAGCTGTGTGAGACCCTGTGTCACAGCACAGCCCCAGAACATTATCTTCAGATCATGCATTTTAAAGATGTGGATAAAATCTGCCACCGAGTTGGAGTCTGCAAAGCCAGAGGACACCCCTTGAGGACACCCCTTGACCCCAGGGATGTAGACTATGGCTGCTTCTGCTGCAGAAGTGGCAGTGAGGCAGAAGTTAGCACAGAGAGGAAAACATCTTCCCTTTCTCCCTCTTCTGGCCTGTAACTAGTGGGGTCCCACAGGGGTCAGTACTGGGACCAGTTCTGTTCAATGACCTGGATGAGAGCACAGAGGGCACTGTCAGCAAGTTTGCTGATGGCATCAAACTGGGTGGAGTGGCTGCCACACCAGAAGGCTGTGCTGGCATTCAGCAAGACTGGGACAGGCTGGAGGGGTGGGCAGGGAGAAACTTAATGAAATTCAACAAGGACAAGTGTAGGGTCTGGCACCTNTATTCTAGTCTGAGCAACTTGTCAACATCAGCACTTCGAGGTGAAGAGTGAATAAAATGGGAATGTAAAGCCTCAATTCCTCCACCCCAGTGACAATGCTCCCCTTTTTGTCAGCTGGGAAATGCTGCCTTTCTGCCAAATCCCACCTGCCTCTAAAGGATGAGCAAATATCCCAGAGCTGGAGCTTCCAATCCTAGTTTTGTTTTCTAAAGCTAGGTGACACTCCTGGAAATTAAGTGTCATTTCTCTTCTTTTACTGAAATATTCCCTTTAACAGCAAAGAAGGGCTGCAGCACAAAATTGAGTAGAGGTTCTACTGAATTCAAAAAACACTGTAGTGATAAATATGGTTCTGAATAAGCCTCCTTGTAGTCACAAATCAATTAATCTTTTTTTTTCCCCCTTCTCCTGTGTGCTCCATCCTAAGGATTTATTTTTTCATTGAGCTTTTGCTAGCTAGTGCAGTATACCTAATTCTTCACCTGGATAAATAACCAGTGGCATTTTTATTCCACAGCAAACCAGCATTATCTTTCTTGCTGTGTACAAGCAAATGGGAAATAACCTTCAGTTTATTAGTTTATTTATTTATTTATACAACCCCCACCCACCCATCCATTCCCTGAGCAATCTCTTGTGATTTGTGGCTTAGAATAAGAGAGGGTTCAGGGCTTGGCTCTGAAGAGCATCACACTTGGACTCTGAAGACCCTGGGTGGTGTCTCTCTGGTTGAACCCTTCTGTGTGTTGTTGCCTCCCTGGCTGATGAGACCCTGTGGATTTTTATGGCAAGGGCTGTCCCACCAGTTTGGCTAAGATGGTGGCCAGAGACAGGTTTGCTGCTTTTATCCTTGGAGCCAGCTAAGAGCTCTGCAGCAAGTTGAGGATGATTAATGGACTTGAATATCTCTGCTGTGAAGAAAGACTGAGAGAACTGGGGCTGTTTAGGCTGGAAAAGAGAAGGCTGAGAGGGGATCTGATCAATGGCTATAAATGCCTGAGGGGTGGGTGTCGAGATGAAGGGGCCAGGCTCCTTGTGGTGGTGCCCAGTGATAGGACAAGGAGCAACAGACATAAAGTGGAACCACCTCAACATGAGCAGGAATTTACTGTGAGGATGCTGGAGCCCTGGAGCAGGCTGCCCAGAGAGGTTGTGGAGTCTCCTTCTCTTCAGACTTTCAAAACCTGCCTGGTTGCAATCTTGTGTGGCCTGCCCTAGGTGGTCCTGCTTTGGCAGTGGGGTTGGACTCGATGCTCTCCAGAGGTCCAACCCCTTACACTCTATGGCTCTATGAGTGAAGCTGTGCATGGGTTCACCAGCTCCAGGCTGAGCTGTGGGGTCTGTGAGCTGAGCTGTGGGGCAGGGACAGAGCAGACACAGGTGTCCCTGTGCTAAACGATGGAGGCACACCTCGTGTGGTGGAAGTTTCTTCTTCAGCCTTCTGCTTTAAGTGAATTAAAAGTAGAGGCTAGAAGCAGCTGAGGCATACATGTTGCTTTCTGTGCCAGTTTCCTGTCACCTCCATGACATCTGGAGGTGCAGCACCTCCCCAGCACAGGTTGTTACTGCTTGTGCTGCTTTCTAAGCAGAGACAATCTGGAGTACATCCAAATGGTGACTTGCTGACTGTGCAGGTTTGGATTTCTAGTGGAGGAGGCGTGTGAAGGGCTGGAAAGTAGGGCAGAGCTTACTTTGAAAGCAGGCAGAAAATAAAGTTAAGTGGGATGGGAGAATCTCTGTGTGTATCCTGACTGCTGGCCCCTGTCAGCTAGCTGCACTAACCAGTGCTAGAAAGCCTCTTGAGTTTCCTCTGTGCAGAGCCTCCTTGTTAAACCCTTTCCTCTTCTTCCTTCCCCTCACTTTCATGCTATGATCTGGACTCTTAACAGATCTGCCTTTGTTCCCTGCAAAACACAGGGGAGGAATGGTGAGAAATAATCTGTGGTGTTGTACTTCAGACTATCAAAAACCAATTCCAAAGGTCTTCTGTGTGAGCAACTTAACACTGGAACGTGTAGTACTGAACGGCTTAGTAATTGCCTCTGCAGAGGGAAATTTCCAATTCCTTCTTCTCTCTCTTTAATACTTGGAAGTTGGCTTTAACAAGGTGATCAACATCTTCATCCTGCAGCCTAAAAACCTGAGTGGCCATTTGGTTCTGTCTCCTGCCCAGCTGATGGAGGTGAGGGATGCTGCAGTTCCCCGCTGACGTGCACAGAAGGGGCTGCCAAGGAAAACTCAGGGTGACAGTCCTTGGGCTGTGTTGGGAACATATGGTAGAGAGTTTGTATCCTGAATTCTGACACCATCTGCATTTTACCACTGTGGCTGCCTCACAGAAACGTTTCTAAGAGGATAGGGCACAGGAGTAGGAAGCTGGAAGCCAGATTGCAGAGCTCCCATGAGCTCTTCTTTCATCCCGTGTAGATGTGAAATGTTGATTGAGTTCTGAAATCCTGAGAAATAGAGATATTTTAAATCTCTGAAGAGCTCTTCTGCTCTGAAAGATGGTCTTTCATTAACATCCAACATCAAGGATGTTCCCTGGAAAGAGAAATATTCCCAGCATATAAGCACAGTGGCCCATTAAATATCCTCCTTGCCTTGTGTCCTACAGTTTATGAAGGAGAGAGGATTTTTTTTTTTTTTTGTCTGTTTCTGGATGAGAGAGGGGAAAAAAAAGGCAAGGAAATACTAATTACTTGCAAAGGCTCTTTCAAAAGTCATGCAAAGTGTTAGCCACTGGCAGTGATCTTTGTGGAAAGCACCATGTGTTAGATCTGGAGTGTGCCACTGCAGGGTCTGCCTTATTAGGTTTAGCCAGCAGATGGTAAAACCCATTTGCTGCCTATTAGACATGGCAGGGAACAAGGTGGAGCTGGAGGAAGGCAGAAGGATGCAAAGGGGCTGGCTGGGCTACCTCTTCTGTCTCAAAGAAGCAGCATCCTGCTAACAGCATTGTGAGTCAGACAAGCTAAAATTAATTTCTAACAACACAAAACTGTCTTAAAATGACAAAGTTTAACAACTGCAAACATTAGCTACAGCCAACAGCAAAGGTAAGCCAGTAGCAGATGGTTCATAAAAACCTCACATCAGCTGTGTAAATGGTCACAGTATCATTTACTGGTGGGAATTGCAGGCCTGGATCATCTGCTTGACCAACTGGATCTCATTTTGGTCACCAAGATCAATCTCACCCTCCTCCTTTATTTTCCTTTGTTTACCCCTGGAGGAAGGAGGAGCATTCAGCATTAACTTACATGTAAGGCACACCCTGGTTGCTCCCTCCTTGACCTGTTGGTATGGTTGTGCTCTGTAACACTTCTCATACAGGTCCCAGACAAGATGAAGCATTTTATAAGCAAACACAGAGCAGAAGCAACCCATGTTGCAAAGGCTTTGGAGTCTGAACAGCTAGAGGAAGGTGTTTGCAGGTGGAGTGAAGCCAAGGAAGTGTGTATGTCTCACCCAAGGCCACACATCAAGCCATAAGGAGGAGGGGAGTAGAGCCATAGGCCTGTACCCTGAGGCCAAAACACTAATTCAGGTTGTCTCTCAGCACATTTATTTATTGCAGCTGCCTCCTTTTAACTAAGCTCTTTTGTAAGGCAATGTGTGCACTGTCTTGCACAGTGTGGAGCAGAAAACAAATGATCCTGCTGAGAAAACATGCATTGTGTTAGATGTCATCCCATGACAAATCTGCCAGGCTGTGATGCATCTTCCCAGCACAGCTCAGAGCACCACCTTTAATATCCTAAAATCTGAATCAACCCTCAAGACTGATGCAGGTGCTGAATGGTCCAAAAATGCCTCAGCAACACCAGTAAATGTTGGCAGTCCCCTGGTGACCCCCACTTGCTGGTGTGACTTGGCAGATCAGCACTCAGGATGGTCATGGCATGATCCTGCTCTTTGTGGCAGGGTGCTGGCAGCAGCAGGGTGATGAATTCAGAGCTGTTGAGCCTGCTCTGTGTACATAATTCAGGAGGCTCGTTTGTGACAGTTGAAGGACATCCCTGTCACTCTGCAGCCAGATCCCTAAGGGCTGCTGTGTCATCATGCCAGCTCCAGGAAGCCCATAGGTGGTTTTGCAGAGCTCAGCTCCTCACTGCTGCTAAAAGAGAAGCTGCAAGTGTGATGGATGGGACAATTTCCTCACCCTGCACAGTGCAAGGCATCCAGGGCTGTTCCACACACCTTTTGCCTCTGAGGCACCAAGGGAGTTCAGATGTGGAGAGGAGAGATTTTAAGGAGTTGTGGCAACATGTGGTGATTTTGTACAGATTTCATCCCAATCAAAGGCTACTGGGACAGCCACAAACACAGCATGGCTTTGGAAAGAGGAGGGGGAAAACACTGTCTTCCAGGGGGTAAAAAAGGCTGTCTTTGGGAAGGCTCTGGAATGAATGCCTGCAGGGTTGTGGAGGTGTATGCCTGGAATCATAGAATCAGTCAGGGTTGGAAGGGACCACAAGGATCATCCAATTCCAGCCCCCTGCCATGGGCAGGGACACTTCACACTAGAGCAGGCTGTCCAGAGTCTCACCCAGCCTGGCCTTAAACACCTCCAGGAATGAGGCTTCCACCACCTGCCTGGGCAGCTCCTTCCAGGCTCTCACCACCCCCGTGCTGAACAACTTCTTCCTAACATCCAATCTGAATCTACCCATTTCTAGCTTGGTTCCATTCCCCCCCCACTCCTATCACTAAGTGGTTTGAAGTTTGCCCTGGCATACTCAGGACTAGCTGTTGGTTGAACACATTTTTGGGATGTAAGAGTGGCTTTTGCAAGGGTTAGGGAAGATGAGATGAACACTGGATGAGATGAACAGCTGGGGCTGTGCTGCTGGGAGCAGAGGAGCCTGAGAGGTGACCTCAGCAATGTTATGTGCAGGTGAGTGCCAGGAGGCTGGAGCCAGGTTCTGCTGGGTGATGCCCAATGCCAGGACAAGAGGCAATGGTGGAAGCTGAGGCATAGGAAGTTTCATTTAAACTTCCTCAGTAAAATGAGGAGGAGTTTTTTCCCTGTGAGGGTGCCAGAGCACTGGAACAGGCTGCCCAGGGGGGTTGTGGAGTCTCCCTCTCTGGGGATACTCAAAACCTGGCTGGATGTATTCCTGTGTGATCTGCTTTGGGTGATGCTGCTGTGGCAGGGAGGTTGGACTGGATGAGCTTTAGAGGTCCCTTCCAGCCCCTGACATTCTGTGATAGAGGGTCCCATAGTGTGGGATATCTCTGTGGCCCTAGGGACATGTGGGACCTGGGTGGCTGCGCTGTCACTGTTGGGAGCTCTTTAACGCACGGAGGTGTTGATGCCTGGCTGCAGAGCTGGTCAGGGGGCCCAGTGAGTGTGTGTTTTATCAGGCTCCAACCCCAAATGTGCAAAGAGCAGAGAAGAAATCTGAGAAACCAGGTTACTTTTGATATCTTTTAAGGTATTTAGGTGGAAAAGCTTCCTGCTGCATTGCAGAGAATAAAGAGTTGAGCAGCTAAGTTCTTTTGTAGCAGTAGCAGCTCACCATGAACGCTGAACCTCTCCTGCAGTGTTAGGGAAGCTAATGGGATTGCAGAACCACTTTCTTCATTTTTCATAGCCATAAGAAAAGAGAGGGGAGCTGCCCCAGATCGATGAGGTTCAGGGTTGTAGGTATCTGAGTCACCTCTGAAAATTGGATTTTGCTTCTGAAGACCTCTAAGCACTCTTGAGCGATTTGCTGCAGTGGAACAGTTGAGGGTTTAGGATGCAATTACTATTCATTGTGAACCAAAACTTTGTGAGCTATTGCAAGCTGTCATTCCCTGTAAATGAAAACAGCATTTATAGCAAATGAACTTCTCTGTAGATGGCTACTCCTGCCCCTAAACTTTAAGCTGCATCCCATTGTTTTCTTACAGAGATCGCTATGTTCTCATCCTACATCACTCTTCCCAAGTGCTGCTGAATATTCGGCCTCTGAAACAAGAGAGGGGCAAATAAGTGAGGCAATGAAGTTGAAAATGCAGCTTGACATGAACAAGCAGAACTAAACTGTTGGAGTGAGTCTAGAGG
>WBNM01038495.1:0-53930 GCA_013399055.1 Ramphastos sulfuratus
TTAGGCCTACCACGACAGCTGTTACAAAGTCTTTGCAATCAGGCAGGGGCAAATATGTACCCTGACTATATTAATGATACTCTGAGAGGCTGTACAAGAGCAGATTATGAACATCTGTGTGTGCTCAGAAACAGGCCAGTCAGTCTGATGCCAGCAGAGGTGGTCTGCCGGGAACAGAAACGTGTAGGTACTGCAGCAGCAGTGGCAATGCCTCATGGGGAAAGAGGAAATGGAAGGGGAAATCACCAGACACACTTATCTGCTCCTGGCACGTGACGCTGCAAGTCAGCAAACTTGGGAGGAATTCTGAGGAAACAGAAAACAGCAATTGTCACCCTGTTTCTGGGCAGGCATGAACGAATCTGCCCTGGGTAAGGAGAGAAATAATCTGTTTTCTGTGAGTTCCCAGCTTAATGAAAAAAGGCAGAGTTGTGAGCAGGAACATACTGCAGTGGGACTCTTGGGAGATCAGACAACCCTTCCTGCAGGGAGAGGAGGGAGGCAACAGTTCAGCTGCTGCTTCTGAGACATTGCTTCAAGGTAAGTTCTTGCTCATTTCCCACCATTCGCTGCAATATTTAAAGTGCTTTCTTAGCTTGAAAATAAAGACATCAGACAAAGGGTGGGCTGTAGTTGCTGAGCTGTAACATCCTCCAAAGAGAAAATGAGCAGCTTTTTTCCTGCACTGTGTTTTGCAGCTTTTAACATTTTATGTTAAGGAGGGAAAAGACAGAAGGGATGACTTGGAAAACTCAAGCATAGGAAAGTAATGATCTGAAGAATGTGAGACACTCAGAGGCAGAAAAGACTGGAAGAAACTTGGAAATTATCAGCACACAAACTAATCCTCAATCTTTGAAAAAAGTAATAAAATTATGTGGGCTCCAGCAGAACCAAAAAAAGGGCAAAACCAAACAAAAACACACACACACACACCAAAAAAACAAACAAACAAAAAAAAAGACAAAAAAAAGAAAAAAACCCCACTTCTTGGCAATGCTTGGATCAAATCCTCAAAGCAAGAATTCTGTTCCCAAAGGTAATTAAGTACCACACTATAAACTGGCACTCCCAGAAGCTGATCCCCTGTATCCCATTAGATCCAAAGCCTTCAGCAGCTCTGGTAATGTGTCACTCATGTGGAAAAGTCACCAAAACCTGGTGAAATGCTCTGAAGCTGCTCATTTGCTGCCTCAGCCAAATGTTGAACCTGGCAATGGATGCTTTGGGGAAATGATCAGCATGGGAAGTCTTGGGAACAGATGCACAGGGAGATGCCTGATGGTGAACTGAGATGTCTAATTGTAGGAAAACAGATTCTGTCTTCTCCTTTTTTTTTTTTTTTAATTAATAATTGTTCAGAGAAGGCTCCAGAAAGACCTTACAGCAACCCTCCAGTACTTGCAGGGGGGAGCTACAGGGGTGATGGGGAGGGCTCTTCATCAGGGAGTGCACTGATAGGACTAGATGAGGGGGTAATAGTTTTAAACCTAAAGAGGGAAGATTTAGATTAGATCTTAGGAATAAATTATTTACAGGGAGGGTGGTGAGACATTGGCACAGGTTGTCAAGAGAGGTGATAGAAGGCCTACCCCTGGAAGTGTTCAAGGCCAGATTGGATGGGACCTTGAGCAATCTGATCTAATGAAAGATGGTCCCACCCCCAGCAAAAGAGTTGGAACTAGATGATCTTTAAGGTCCCTCCCAACCCATCCTGTGAGCCTATGACTGCAGTTTCTCCTGCTTTTCTTGGACATCTCTTTGGGGATGGATTACTGCCTAGGTTCCAGCAAGGTCTTGGTTAGCTAAGAGCAAACACCAGGCATTGAGTTGCATCTGAATGCCCCTGCCTGCAGCACAGGAATAATCTGACAAAGTTTGCACACGATGCACCGAAGATGCTGGGTGCAGAGTCCCCTCCTGACCTGAGTGTGGCTAGTGAAACCAGGCATTCCCTTACACCTTATCTACCAACATCATTCTTCTTATGAACTACAGCATGCACCAAGCAGGATGGAGGTGGCTTTGCACCCTCTTTCGTGTACGCCGTTGGGAAAGGGTAGCTTCGAGGTCTTCTTCTGGCCCACTGGCAGAGTTTAGCTCACAGCTGTAGGGAAGAATTGATTCAAGGTTATCAGAAATGACATAAAACACCTGGCATAATTTTTATTTGCCAAGTTATCCATGGCCTTGCAAAAGACCTCTGGAAAAACACAGGTCTTAGCTCCACCCCTGGACAACCTTCCTTGAACCCTGTTTGAGCTGTCTAACAACTCTGCCTTCCTGGAAGTCATATATAAATCACCTTCAAGTCACAGACAGGCTCAGATGGTAGCAGAAGCATTTGGAAGTTGTACCACTCTGAGACTGTGAGCAGAGTCTTGTGAATAAACATATTTGTGTGCTGCTGTTTGACACGGTAGGTTGGATTCTCTTATATCCGATATTAAGTTAGATGTATTTTAAGCTTGTGGAGGAGGTGGTGTAAAAGAAGGACTTCTCAGCAACTTTCCTGCCTGAGCTGGAGCAGATATGGTCATGCTCTGCAGAGTAATGTAGCAAGTCACTTCTCGTGGTTCACTCCTCTCAGTTTTCAGCTGGCTGGTCACCACATTCCTGATCCAACACTAGTAAAAAGATAAAGGAACAAGTGTCTTCAGTCAGAGCAAAGTTTTCTCTAGACCAATATCCTAAATCTGATGGAAGTTAATAGATGATGATCAGGGAAAAGATTAAAAAAGAAGCAAATGTGCAAGGTGACTTTCCAAGGCTTCAGTAATCCTCAGCTGGGACACTTCTCCAGTCAAAGGTGTGGTTTGTGTTTTGGAGACAATGGCAGCTTTCTCCCTTGTGAATCCTTTTTAGCTCTTTGTCCTGTCTGCCTTATTTAAAATGTTCATTGTTTTGAAATAATCTGTGGGATGTCTAACAATAAAAATGGAAAAGCCTGCTGTGCATCTTTAAGCTACTAGCACTACTGCCAGCATCACAGGGAATTTTTCAGCAGTTTTCTCCAGAAAAGAAAGATCTTGCTGTCTGCAGAAAATCATGTCACCACCTGAGAAAGAAAAAACAGGACCTGTTTCTGCTCGAGAAATAGAAAATCCTGCACCAATGCCTTTTGGTGCACAGGGAAAATGATCAGCAAAGCTAAAGAAGTGGATCAGCAGGAATCCTGTGCAACCATGGGAAGAGCTGCCTCTTAGAAGCTGCATTGCTACAGCAGAAGTGAGGGTGCTGATGAGCTAGAGGAGTCATCCCTGCTGCTTTCTGCTACCATCTGCTTGATTTCTTCTCTTTCTGTATCCATGTGTCTGCAAGTTCATTGTCTGCCGTTGGACAACCTGAAAATGCAAGCTGAGCAGCAAGACCCACATTTCCCAGAGTCAGCTGTCTGAGAGCCAGGATCTCAAGCTGGATTACTTTGAATTAGACATCTGACCAACTTTAAGGGAGATTAGTCCTGTTGTGAGCACAGAGGAGTTATGAATAGCTGCATATCTGAGAACTTGTACAGAGCCAGAGGCATGTAGGAAGCACAGCATCACTGTTATTTCCCTTCCAAATCCCCCACAAGACTAAAGCTCATCTCAGCATTGCAGGTGGCTTAGCAGAGTATGTACCTAGCTGCAGGTCCTTTACTGTGGGAAGGTCTTTAAAGCAGGAGGGAGTGAGGTGGTGTTCTGAAATAAGGGCTTCCAGGCCCTGGGTTTCATCAGGCTTTTTTCTCCAGTGCCAGTGCAAAAGCTGAGCTCTTGCCCAACACAGAAAGGTTGGAAAAGGTGTCTTTGTGCCAACACCATGCCTCAGTTCCAAGAATAGTTTTCTGTGTGAACCGATTAGATACAGGGTGGGTTTGGATTCCTTCTCAGGTGGGCTAAATTCTCCTATTGCTGCCTCCTCTAGACACCTAAAACCTATTTTAGATTTTGCCCTTATTCCCTCATTGATTATTTCATATCCAGGAGGACAGAACCTGAACCCTTCTTGGTCTCTCATAGTCACTTCCTTTTCCAACTATGTCTTACAAGCACCAAAATTACTCTGGACCATGATGAGTTTTGCGTCAAGCTGAGTGTACCTCTGCATTTGCCCTCCAGGTCAGCAAGAACCCTTCCCTTGAAATTCTCCTCGCGATGCTGTTGCTGCTTCTGCTGCAAGTCTTGGTCAGCTGCCTCTGGCTGGGACATGGTGAGCTGGTGAAATCCTTTGAAAGTTCATGCCCTCAGTTTTTCTTCCGTGAAACTCCCCCAAGTGAAGGCCTGGAGCCAGAGAGCCCAGCCTGGATCTGCCAGCGCTACAAGAACCAGTATTACTTTGCTACCCTGTACGACAGGAACAAGCGTATTCCTGTGTACTCTGCTTATCTCTACCAGCCTGGACCTGGCAAGAGACCTAAGACGTGGCTGGTTGAGCCCCAGGTGAGTGTTTTCTCTCATACCATAGTATCATAGAATGCATTGGGTTGGAAGGGACTCTTGAAGGTCATCTAGTACAATTGTCCTGCAGTGAACAGGGAGATCTTGTCCAGAGGAGGGTCATGAAGATNCCTAATGTCAGCCCTCAGTCGCTAAAAGATGAACTGCAGCATGATTTAGCACTGGACTTTTAGAGTTGGACAATGGTTTGGCTCAGTGATCTTAGAGGTCTTTTCCAAACAGAATGATTCTCTGATTCTATGATTTAACCAAACACTTCTTTTTCCTCCCACTCCCACACGCATGCAAATGGACCCACTGGATGCGATTCATCTTATCTACTTTAAACACCTTCACCACATGATTCCTCTGAAGCATTTGAGACATCAGCAGGAGGATGAGATGAGTCATATCCTAAATGTGCCCATTTTTCCACATTGACCTTACAGGAAACATTAAGTCAAATCCTATTCCATAGCATTAATTTGCATTACAATCAGTCAGATGACCACTCCTCTCTGTTCCATGCTGTGGTGGGGAAAAGGTAACCAACAGCAGCTAAATTTCAGGGGCTAGTTGTGCTGGGGTCTGATCTCCTGAGCTGTTTTAAACTTTTGACATAGCTTACTTCCTCCCATTTAAAGAGTCAGTTTGGCTTTGTAAGCAGTGTGGGGGAAGTAGAGAGAAAATCAGAACTGGGTGAGATGACCTGATGAAGCCTAGGCCCAGGCACTCAGTGATGAGAAGGTGAGGTTAAGTCTAGGTGGATTTGTTGAGTGGTATTCCAGGCAGTGAAAAGTGAGTAGGATCAATATCATCAAGTCAGAAGTGCATAAAGTTCATCCACCTCTGCAGTTACCCCTTACCACAATTGCCTCACACTTTGTTCAGAAGGATCCACCAGATGCACAGACCTCTACAAACTACAGAGCTTCAGGCCTTCAGTAAAATAAAATATATAAACAAAAAAACCCAAAAAAACAAAAAAAACCCAACCCACCACAAAACAATCAATCAAACAAATCAACCCAAACAAAAAAACCAACAACAACAAAAAAAAACCAAACCAAACAAACCCCAAACCAAAACAAAAACACCTCCCCCCCAAAAAAGCCAAAACAAAAACCTAAACAACCACCAAGCAAATATGTAACAGAAGAAGAAGAAATTCAGGTCACTGCTAGGGACACAGCAGCAGTAGGAAATTTAGGTGAAAATCATAGAATCATAGAATGGTAAGGTTGGAAGGGACCTCAAGGATCATCTAGTTCCAACCCCCTGCTATAGGCAGGGACACCTCCCACTAGNAAGGAAGCCATATGCCCTGTTCCAGAGGAAGCCTAAATATAGAGTCATGGAATAGTTTGGGTTGAAAGGGACTTTTAAAGGTCATATAGTCCAACACCTCTCTGTTTCCCTAAATATGAAAACTGTTACAGTTATGCAAAAAAACCAACCCAAACATTTGCACTTATTTTGCAATTTAGTTTTAGCAACTAATTTGGTGTTGCACACTGCAGCTTCCGTATTTAGAGGTGTTTAAAATGTCTCTCTTTTCCTCCTGGACCACAGACTCAGGACATCTGTGAAATTTGTGATTATCACGATCTTTCTTCAGAGTTGTTTGGTTTTTTTGGAGGGGGGTGTGTTTCAGTGTTTAGGTTGCCCAGGTCTCTTTGGGGATTATGAGCCCTTTTAAGGGACTGATAATTGCTAACTTACTTTCAGTGAGGCTGCTAGAAGGAACACACCTGTGCTTCCTGGCACAGATCAGCTCTGACAAGTTATGGACACTGCAGTAGCAGATACTTCTGTTGGCTTCTTTATGATGAGGGCTGGTGGAGGCTCCATCCCTGGAAACATTCAGGGTCAAACTTGATGGGGCCCTGAGCAACCTGTTATGGTTAAAGATGTCCCTGCAGTGAGGGACAGATGACCTTTGAGGGTCCCTTCCAGCCCAGTGCATTCTATGATTTTATGGAGTATTTTTGCTTACTGAGCTAAAAAGCTGCATCCTCACAATGAACTGTAAACCCTTCCAGAGAAACCTCAGCCCTAGGATCTGTTTCCCAACACATCTTTCTGTGTATGAAGTTAGCAGAGGCAACCACACATACTTCCGCATGACAGCATCAGGTGGCAGAATGAGAGGAAATGGCCTGAAATTGTACCACTGGAGATTTAGGTTGGATATTAGGAAAAATTTCTTTCCTGAAAGACTGGCCAGGCATTGGAACAGGCTGCCCAGTGATGTGGTGGAGTCACCATGCCCAGAGGTGTTCAAGAAAAGTGTGGACATGGCACTTTGCATCATGGTTTAATGGCTGTGGTGCTGTTAGGTTGATGGTTTGACTCTACGGTCCTAGAGGTCTTTTCCAACCAGATTCTATGATTCTTCCCAAGTGAGGAGCAAAGAAGGAGAAGAAGAAAAGGGACTGAGTTGTTCTCATCTCCTCCTGAGAGTCCTGTGGCCTTCACAGCTCTTCTGCTCATCCTCTTCATGGATGCCCTAAGACACCCAAAGACTCTGTCTCTGCGCTTGTTTTCTCTAAGCTTGTAAAACGTGAGGGTGTTGGCAGATTGGATTGAAAAGGCATGAAAACCTTTCATGGAGAGTGAGAGAGCTCTAGTGGCAATGGGGTTGATGGAGCAAAGGCCAGGGCTGATGACAGCATGGTTAGATGCAGGTGATGAAAGTCGGATGTGATAAATGGGGATGAGAGGAACTGGGAAGAGGGTAGGTGTGGGATGTGGAGAAGGGAGAAATGGGAACCAGATGTGGCATGAGAGAGGCCTTGCAAAAGTCACCTTTTGAACCTGGGAGTGAAAAATGCTCATTGTCTCATGTGTCCATCCACACTCCCACTGCAGACTGCAGGCTGGGTTTCAAAAGTCACAGCTCAAATCAAGAGCAGTCAAATTCTGAGCTGTTTGTTCTTTTTCAAAAGCTCTTGCCTTCTTCAGGCAGGCAGCTTTAAGATTTCTCTCTGATTCATGGATTTTCATACATTGAGATGACAAAAAATGGGTGTTTGGCAGTCACAGATTTCTGCTCTCAGGAAACCTGCTCCATTACTCCCATCTCCAATACTAACACCTTTTTGTCTTCTTTACTTGTCAAGCTGTTGGGTTCAGTTTATCCCAAAACTATGGAAAAGGAGTGGACCCTCTTAAAGTATTACAACGTCACCTTAGAGCAACTCAGCAAGAGCCAGGCTGTCCTGCAAGACTACAAGAATCTGACAGGTTTGAACCGTGGCCATCTGAACCCCAGTGGCCATCACCATGACATCAGCAGCAGGGTGGCTACCTTCACCCTCACCAACATAGTGCCCCAGGATGAGAAACTCAATGGTGGTGCCTGGAACAACTATGAGCAGCAAACGATGATCAGAAGGACTCAGGGCTGTAACACTACCTATGTTGTCGTGGGTGCTGTGCCTGGGAACAACTATATTGCCAAGGGGAGGGTTAATAAACCCAGCCACATCTGGTCAAGTGCCTGCTGTGAGGTGGACAACAACCACAGGAAGGCTTGGGGAGTCATTGCTGAGAATGACAAGAATGAGGTCCAGCTCCTCACACTAGGGGAGCTGGAGGATGTGTTGACTGAGCTCTATGGGAGGGACCAGGTTTCTCTGTTTGACAGTGACTGTCCCCGGGAATAAGTCCCAGTTCACATCTTGGATCTAAAAGTGTTGAGAGCCTTCAC
This sequence comes from Ramphastos sulfuratus, assembly GCA_013399055.1. Taxonomy (NCBI): domain Eukaryota; kingdom Metazoa; phylum Chordata; class Aves; order Piciformes; family Ramphastidae; genus Ramphastos; species Ramphastos sulfuratus. The sequence continues at coordinate 8,131 of WBNM01038495.1, forward strand.
CACACACCCTGTGCAGCACCTATCCTGCTTCTTCTCTAATGGCTTTCCACCTCTGTCTCTCAGACAACCATCTCCTCTGATAAAAGCGAGAGAAGGTGAGCAGAGCCTCCAGCTGATTTGCTTTGCTGTCTACCCTTGGAGGGAGCTCTCAGGGAGGAATCCTTGCCCTGGCCATTCTGGAAGGGCAGGCTGGATAACAGCCCATGGGCACAGAAGTCAGAGCTTCCCAATGAGACTAGAGGGGCTTTGCCTTATTTCCCCTTTTTTCTCCATAGGATTCTTCAACTGAAACAGACCTTTAAGATCCTTAAGTCCAACCATTAACACACTACCAAGTCACCACTAAACCATATCCCTCAGCAGCACATCAGTATGCCCATATACAGATTGTGATTTTTGCATCTGCTTCTAGATACCACTGATAATGTGCTGCTGAACCATCCCTCACCTCCCTAGGGTGTGGGACTAGAATCACAGAATCATTTTGGTTGGAAAAGATCTTTAAGGTCATTGAGTCTGATGGCTCAGGCTGCCCAGAGAGTTTGTAGAGTCTCCATCTCTGGAGATACTCAAGATCTGACTGAACCCAGTTCTGGATAACCTGCTCTAGCTGGAGTTTGGACCAGAGGAACTTGTGAGGTCCCTCTCAACCTCAACAATTAAGTCATTCAGTGATACATCCTGGGACAAGAAAGGCAAAGAGCCATAAGGTTGCTGAGGGTCCATAAGGTTTGTCCTACAAACACATTCTAACCAGCAGATCCAATGACCACAGCAAAGGATAAAGGGAAAAAGGAAGGTGGAAAGAAGAAATACATTTAAGCACAGGAGGAACATCCCACGTCTCCTGAGGTCTGTAAATATATTTCTGTGATACACTAATTGGATAATTTCCTTCTCTGTTATACTTCTGAACCTTTTCTGCAGATTTATGTAAAACTGGTTTTGTGAAATATATTCAAGAGATGTAACAGATCAATGTGTGCCTCATGATTTAGTTCCAGTGTAGGGCCACCTTACGTGTAAACCAGAATTTGCTTCCCGCTGAAATTTACATTACTAATAATGCCATAGTGCCTACAGCATCCTTGCAGGAAGTAGGTTGTCCAACTCTAGTCTGAAGATGCCATAAAACCTACAGAAGTGTCACCATCAAAATCCAATTGCTTTTCCTATGAGTGTGCATGAACAAAACCATCAAAATCCAGTTGCTTTTCCTATGAGTGTGCATGAACAAAGTGGATCATGGTGCAAATAGCTCATACAAACTAGCTCACAAGACACCAGCTTGAGCCTGAACTTCTCAGCTCAGGAGATGTTCATCAGCCTAATGGGTCTCATCACTCACCTCTTGAGAAGCTGAACAGAAATGTGGGGTGGAGTTCAGATGCAGAGTCAAGCAGTCATGTGCAGGTGTCTACATGTGTGGTGGGTATCTGAGCTCTGATCGCAGCCCATAGAGATCCAGGTGTGGCTCAGCTGCATAAACAGAAGCATCTGGCCCACTTGAGATGCCCTGTTGTATGCAGGACATCCAGTGGGGTTGGCTTGGTCTACTGCAGGATCCTGGGGTGCCCATGCTCATCTTGGCCAGCAGCCAGAGGCCAGACAAGTTCCCCAAGGACATCTCCAGTGGCTCTGGATACTTGAGTGCAGGCAATCAGATTCCACTGCAGACCACTGGGCAGTGCCCGCTAGTGTCATGGACTTCTGTTGCTGCCTTCTGCAGCTGCCAAGGTGAGAGCAGCAACAGCACTCCTCTATGATGGCTGCATTGCTCAGTGAGGTAGGAAGATATTTTGCTTTTTAGGAGGACGAGGTAGCAACATCACTCACTCACCCTTTTGCTGAATAGCTGCTGTGGTCTGAGGTCCCCTGCCCTCATAGGGTTTTGTTTCTTTCTTCAAATGCTGACACAAACCGGTGTCACTGATGGGGTGAAACCATCAGTGTTTCTGCAGGTTGAGGCACCTCTGTGCAGACACCTCTGGGGTTGCTCATGGGGCTTCCTCTGACCTGTTCAACCACCTCCTCACGCCTGCTGAGGCATAAAACCACACTCATCTTTGCCACTGCTCATCCCATGACCTGCCACCTCTGATTTCCAGCAGCTGTTGGAATCTCCCACTCCTTGATCACTCTCATGAGTCACCCCTCCCCCAGCTCCCTGGGCTGTCCCCAGGCCATTTTCCCCAGGCAGTACCGAAAAATGGTTTCCCCCTTCACAGCAAGTGCATAAAATACGTAGGAACAAAAACAAACAAAACAAAAAGCTTTGAGATTATCTTCCAGCAGATATCAGGAGTCCTTCATGCAGCATTCTGGCTTGGAGATGAATGGAGACCTGCCCCAGTCCCATTTCCCCAGCACCAGGAGCATAGAATCATAGAATCATAGAATGGTAAGGTTGGAAGGGACCTCAAGGATCATCTAGTTCCAACCCCCTGCCATAGGCATCCTCCCAAGCAGCTCATATCCGTGATGTGCTCTGGTTTCTGCCTCTCTTGATTATGGACATGGACTAGGGTGAGCCCAGAGCTGCTTTCCTTGCATCATGTGTGTCACTGGTGGGGTGGGAAGCTCCTCTGTCAGCTGGGAAGATAGAGGTGCACTGGGATGGGAAGGTAATTTTGCAGTTTGCTTTGTGTCCATCTATCTTTGGGGGGAGCTCTGCTTGTTATTGGGCCAGTGGGATTTTTGACACAAAGGAAAAGTGATTTTGCCCAGGGAATGTGAGAGGTTACTTGGAGCTACATCCTATTAGCTTCACTGCACTGCCCATTGGGGTTGTCTGAATGGGTGTGCAGCTCCCAGAGAGCCTGGTCACTGTCACTTCACTGCAAAGAGTTGCATCATGGAATTACTTAGCCTTTTTCCAAAACCACCAACGGTTCGCACTCCTTGAACTGAACAACATATTGTCACATCCTGCCCCAGAAATGAAGGAAACAAGAAAATCAAGAGAATGGCATCATCTGGCCTCTGAGAAATCATCTGAGCACAAGTTCTTTGATGAATCCAGGTTTTGAGCAGCTATAGCATTTGGCAAGAGTAAATACAATATGTTTATTTGTAGAGCTTTCCAGGAGTATCTCTGACTGCCACATGGGGAGGGCAGGCTGGGAGCACCTTACTGAGGCTTTGCCATCTCCTGAGCGGAGGAGATGCCATCTCCATCTGCTAGGTTGGACATGCTGAGCTATTGGATTTGCCCATCTCTTTAACGTAGGCAGCAAATGTACTGTGTGTGGTTCTGCACAAAGCATGTGCTGTTGGTGGCATGCCAAAGTGATCTCCTAGGTGGTTGTCCATGGCACTGCACATCTCTTACTTACCCTGCAGGGACAGGCTTTTTTTCCTGGGAAATGAGGATCAGACCCATGAGGATCCTTTTTCAATCTCACAGGAGATTCCACTGGGAATTTACTATCTTCAGCTAAATGTGAATCTATAAAAAGGGGGGAAAAAATAGCATTCTAGTAACCTAACTGCTTTATCTTGCCAGGAGCTGTTAGAAGAGAGGAATGTTCAGTTTACTGAAAAGCAAACATCATCTCTGTTTTCACATGTTATGTTTTGTTGTTCCAAGGTCAAGAAATATCCTGGAAAGCCTGGAGACTTGGACAACAATCCTGCCTCTTGATTCTTCATCCAAATATCCAACATGTTATTGTTGGCCAGTTAAATGGAGGAACAATGAATCACAGATCTTTGCATCTCTGTGGTATCTTCTGCCCAATCTTTAGTGCCTGTTCTTGATTTAAAGATACTGTGGTTTAATCCCAGCCAAAAATTCAGCTCACATACAGTCACTCACTCACTCTTCTCCCTCTGGTGGGATGGGGGAGGGAATCAGAAGAGTAAAACCAAGGAAACTCCTGGGTTAAGATAAAGACACTTTAATAGGTGAAGCAAAAGCCAAGCATGCAAGCAAAGCACAACAAGGGATTTATACAGCTCTTCACATCACAGACAAGTGTTCAGCCATCTCCAGGAAAGCTGGGCTCCATCACACCTGATGGTGGCTTAGGAAGACAAATGTCACTCCAAACATCCCTCTTGCTTCTTTTTCCCTCAGCTTCCCAAGATAACCATGACATTGTATGGTCTGGAATACCCTGGAACAGGCTGCCCAGGGGGATTGTGGAATCTCTCTCTGGAGATATTCAAAACCCACCTGGACACGTTCCTGTGTGATCTGGTATAGGTGATCCTGCTGTGGCAGGGGGGGTTGGACTGGATAAGCTTTCGAGGTCCCTTCCAACCCCTGACATTCTGTGAGCTCTGGAATAGGTTGTCCTGGGAGCTTGTGGATTCCTCCTCCCTGGGGCCAGGTTGGATGAGTCCTTGAGCAGCCAAGTCTAGTTGAGAGATATCCCTGCTCATGGTGGGGAGGTTGGAGTAGATGATCTCTAAGGTCTCTTCCAACCTAAGCCATTCTGTGATTCCATGATTTTACATGGATCTCAGGGTATTTGCTGGGAATATTTCTTTTTCACAGGCCAGAATAATATAATTTGGATTAATATTTTCAGATCCAAGATGCCAGGCCTCCTACTATGAGCTAATGTTTGCTTTCTAAGTACTATGTTGGCCTCTGTAGTGCCTTTGTCATGTAAATTAGCTCTCTGTTGCTGACAAATCACACAACTGCACATCTTCCTCCAGTTCTGTTACCTGAATCTAATCTCTTTCTGAGTGACCTGCTCACATTTTCTTCATGCAGCATGTGAAGACTTGTTTGAACAAACTGCTGCATGCATAAATGGTGAAAGAGTAATTTAGTCCTGAGGCGGTGAGATCTAAATGTTCAGAGCACTGGACTGGGATTGAGACCAGTTTATAAAGTCACCTCAGCACCACTGTTTCCAAACCATGAAATGAGGGAGTATTCTCTTCCATTGAATCTTGTAGGGCATAAAAACCTTCAGTTTATTTTCCTTTTCTTTTCCTCTTAGTCAGGACTTGACTGAGGACCAAGAGAGTTTAAGCAGCATGAAAACACTAAAAATTGTAGGAAAGAGAAACCTTTGGTTTTGAGAAGAGCAAGCTGGAAAATGGGGCTACTTGTGAGCAGGAAATTCTGTCATTTCTGAATGTGGTTTCAGTCTGAATCAGAACAAAACCCCAAGAGTTTCCAAATTCCCCTAGAAATGGAAATTCTGAGAATTTTGATCAGGACATACTAAAGCAGGGTGGTTTTGATACCCATCTCCTGCTCTGGAGGCACGCTTTCTCCTCAGCTTGCAGTGGTGCTGTTGTCTGCTTCCCTGAGGAGGTGTGAGGCTTTCTGAGGACATCTAAAGTGACCTCTTGGAGTCTTCTCTGAGGATTGCTGGGCTCTGAGCATTGATTTGGAAGCTCTTGTCCTTTCTGGACTCCTTGGCCATTCCACAGCTGGGTCCTGGTGGTACATGATGTGGTTAGGAAGACGAGGGAAGGTGGAGGCTGCTGGCAGGTAGCAGAGCCAGTTTCGTTTCTTACAAACGACCCAAACCATTTATGCAGCAGTGCTTTGCCCTGCAGCCATGGACCACACCCTCCTCCCACAAAGACCTCTCCATGGTTTGGGTGACATCTTTGAAGTCTCTGGACAGAAAGGGCAATAATATTTGGTATGGGTATGGATGCCACAGCTTTAAAAATTTAATTGAGTTAGGAAATATCTTCCCTGAATTTCTTCTGCAAAAAGACTGCTGGAGAAAATCATTAACACTTAGAGACCTGGAAATGACTGGTGAGCTGGTGCTTGCTGGAGCACTGAAGACCTTGCTTACATGCCATTTTACTCCACAGGTGAGCAAATATTTGCCCTGCCACACTGTTATTTCTACAGAAAAATTAAAGATACACCTGGAAAAAAATGAAGGTTGCTGCAATGTTCAGGCTGTGACCAGGAGGCAGATCTGTATGGTTTCACTGCTTCCTCCCACTCCTTCTCAACCTTGCTTTATACCTACTATGTAAATTGTCGAAGACATGGGCCATTTTTGGCCACTAAGCAGTACTTGTGCATAAGATCCTCACCTATTATTGGGTTCTATTTCTCACTGCAACCAAAAACATGCCTAAATTTACACTTCAGAAATTGTTTTGTCTTAAAGTGGCAGGAAATGTTCTTATCAGATTTCTTCAGCAATACCTTTACAGAAGTGAAAGAGGAATTGTCCAAGCCTCCATGAGCTGAGGTCAGTTCACTTATTGGGATGTCTTACAGTAGACAATTTATGTGTGAGGTAATTCTGCTTGGCTTTCAGCTATCGGTGTAGAATCATAGAATCATAGAATGGNTCTCCCACAGGTCCTGTGGTGTAGCTTCCAGCCCTATCTAGATGTCTCTGACACTCCTGGATGTCTCAGATTATGGCAGATACCTGTCTCTAGGCGACTAGATCAATCCATAGATATTTCCATGTCAGCTGCTGTCTGAGCTCCCAGTTGAGTCATTGGAGTCAATTACTGATGGGGTGCATGTGATCTGGATAACTATTCAGCATGGGTGGACACCTGCATTTGATAGTTATCTCTAGACTCCTCTGATCTCCACTGTGGTGGGACCAGCTTACACAGAGACACCTATCATGATGTATTCCAATGTGCAGGTTAATTCTTGCAGTGTAGATTTCAGGAAAAACATTTTCTCACTCTCTGGTTCCTGGCCATGACACAGGCGTATGTATTTCCACCCCTTGGGCAGTGGTAGGGCTAAGGGAGATCAACTGCCCTTTGATTGTAAAAATCTGTTAATGGCTTCCATTATCCAGTTTGGAGACATCATTGCAGGAGATCCTCTTGCTCGAATACTTTTAGTTTCCTCGTGCATTTCATAGTTAGCTGTGACAGTACATGGGTGATGTGAGATATAGCACAGGTCTTTACAATAAGCCTTCCTGTGACACACTCCTGAGCTGCTCATAGGTTTTGTTAAAATGAGAGAGCAATGGAAAATAAACCAAGTTTAGACCAACAGCACAAAGAACAAACTGCAAACATTCAGTGAAATTTGTTGTTAGAGTTTATTAGCTGTTTCATGCTCAGAACATCAAAGTCTACAAAATATCAACCACCACAAAGGAGGGGAGATTTAGACCAGACATAAGGAAGAGATCTTTTACAACGAGGGTGGTGAAACACCGGCACAGGTTGCTCAGAGAGGTGTCAGAAGCCCCATCCTTGGAAACATTCCAGGTCAGGTTGTTTATAGCTCTGAGCAACCTGATCTAGTTGAAGATGTCCCTGCTGACTGCAGGGGGGTTGGGCTAGGTGACCTTTAAAGGTCACTCCAACCCACACCCTTCTATGATTCTATGATCTCATTTAAAACAAGTTAGGGCAGCCATGGAGAAAGCACAAGAGCGATCTCTTTGCCCACAGACTCTTCCAGTGGTGGCAGCTTGCTTTCTGGCTGGATCCTACTGATTTCTACTTGCCTTCTGCTTGTTATATTGAAGGCTCAAGCTTCAGATACAAACATGTCCCCTGAGGGCCAACAAGTTCTACCAAGAGGTAAAGTACAGCTCAGCTGAGACTTCCTGATGATGTACATACATTTACAGTTCCTATGTTGGAGGCGACCTGACTTCAAACTCTCTGATAGCTAAGAAAATCAAATCACATAATAACTGCCCACCCTGTAAGTCACTGTTGCTTACAAGTCCCTTACCAGTAGCATGCCTGCCTTAATTTCCAAAGAACAACATGTAGAGAGAGAGAAAACCCCTGAGCAAAGCTGGGTATGGAAAATAGGAAAAACCACTGGAGAAGTAGGACAAATATGACTTTGCTCTTGTTACCTGCTAAAAAAATGCTCATAGTAGAAATATTTTCCTTCTCCAATGAAATACCCTGAGGAGGACAAGCCATGCCAGCCTAACCACAGGGCTTAACAGAGGTATGCCAGCCGTAGGTAACATGCATTCAATGAATGAAGCAGAAGAGCTTAGTACTGCTGCTGAGAACCTTCAGAGCAGCTGACAGGTGTGAAAATCTGTCATCTCTCCCACAAATACAGAGTGTTGTTTGCTCCCATACAAAATAACAGCGTGTAACAGACCATTACACATCCATCTTTATAAAGATTTATAGCGTGAATAAGTCCTATTCCAACAGGAATTTTAAAAAAAAAAGCTATAGGAAGTATAAATATCAAGGCTATGGTGTGAGAATAACTCAGCAGGAATACAAAGCAGTAAATCAATGAGACATACACTGTCACAAAACAGAAAGCTACATTGAGATCTTGTTCCTCCTGAATTGTAAGAGAGAGATGAATTGCATTTTGCTTTTGACATATGACATCTAAGCATCTGTAGCTACTCTGCTCATGGTGGACATCATTTAGAGTAAAGGCAAAGAAACATGTGCCTTTAGACCATCAGTTATTTATATATATATAAAATACATATATGTGTGTGTGTGTGTATACATGTATTACTAGTATATATATTTGCACTACTGCGCAAATCTATGGGGCAGCTGAGGGAACTGGGGTTGTTTAGCCTGGCAAAAAGGAGGGTTAGGAGAGATCTTCTTGCTCTCTACAACTTCCTGAAAGGAGGCTGTATCAGGTCTTTTCTCTCAGGTAAAAAGTTATAGAACAAGAGGAAAAGGCCTCAAGCTGTGCTAGGGAGACTTAGATTTTCTGTTGTGAAGAATGTCTTTACCATAAAGGTTGTTAAGCCCTAGAGCAGGCTTCCTAGGGAAGTGTGGAGGGATCCCTGGAGGGATTTAAAAGACATGTAGGTATGGTGCTGAGGGACACAGATTCATGGAATGGTTTAGGTTGGAAGAGACCTTAAAGATCATCTAGTTCCAAATCCCCTGCCATAGGCAGAGATGCCTTCCACTACACCAGGTTGCTAAAGGCCCTGTCCAAATTGACTTTGAACACTTCCAGGGCAGGGGCACTCATGACATCCCTGGGCAACCCATTCCAGTGTCTCACCACCCTTGCTATACAGAACTTCTTTCTAATATCCAGTCTAAATCTACTGTCCTCAAGTTCAATCCATTCCCCTCCTCATCCTATCACTACAAACCCTTGTAAAAAGTCCCTCCCTGGTTTTCTCATAGGTTCCCTTCAGGTACTGGAAGGCTGCTCTAAAGTCTCCCAGGAGCTACCTTTTCTCCAGGCTGAACAGCCCCAACTCTTGCAGTCTGTCATGGTTTAGTGGTGGACCTGGCAGTGCTGGCTTAAGAGTTGAACTAGATGATCTTAAGGGTCTCTTCTAGCCTAAAAGATTCTATGTGGCATATATAAATAAATAAAAATGCACATTCACACACCTACAGGTAACAGGATGAGATCAACTGCTTGCTTTCTAAAGGGACTTACTCCTCCTCATCGTTTGCCTCAGACAGAGGCTTGCTTTGTATCACACAAATCTGATCCTGCCAGACACAGAAGACTATTCAAACTTCACAAATTCCCACTAATGTATGTCAAGTACTGTGCATGCTTGAGTCTGTCCTCAAACGCCACTCCGTTAAGTTCTTTGGTTCTCAGCAGCTACAAAAAGGAGCTGTCAAATTAATCAATCTGCAGCAGCCTTTTCTGACCTGGAGGAGTAACCTAGTAACTGTCATGGAAGAGGCAAGTCCAAATTACTTGGGAAGTGAAGGGTGATGGTGAAGGTGTGTGTATAGCTCACCATGAGGTTGTCCAGCCAGATTTTCAGCTTATGTGCAGGGAGTGAATGGGTTTAATTTCCAAGCAGAACAGCCTGAGAAGGAGGGAAGTTTGACTGCATTTGACTCATCTGAGTAGGGAAGGGACAGGGGCCATCAGGTGTCTCTCTGTGGGGAAGATGGTGTGTGGGCTGTAACGAGTGTGCCATTATCTAATGCGCTTGGGCGAGTTGTCCGCGTGTGCTCCTGGTCTTCTGGGAGGGGCTGCAGTTATATTAGCAATGCATCTGCTGTAGGGTAGGAGGAGAAGGGGTTTGGGGAAGCAGTTTCAGGCAGAGCTCTTTCACCGTCTGTCAATGATGGGGTGCACCCCCTCCACCCGTACTCTGTAGGCGGAAAGTCACTCTGTCCCCACAAGAACTCGGCTGTAACATTTTCTGCCTCCTTCACATGCTGGATTTCCAGCCTCTCTCCTTGTTTGCCACTGCTGGTCTCAGAGCTCCTGGTACAGTCTGGCTTCTTCTGTGGTTGGAAGTTGATTCATGAGCTTGGAGCTGAACGCTGCAGTTCCCAGAGAAACCTTTCCTACAGCCAGAGAGAGACTACTATAGCTGTAAAGACACAAGTTTTTCTGTGGCTTCTATATTTACTAGGAGAAACCACACAGTACTTTCTTCAGAAGATACCACTTAGGATCTCAGTTAGAATTTTATCTGCTGCACCATCACTTCTTCCACCACAGGGTCAGTGAAACGTAGATCATTCTTGACAGTTGTTCTCCTGTCGTGTTCTCAGAAATCCCACAATGGCCCAGACATCCGCACCATGGCTGACAGTCTTCACTAAGACATGTTTCAAAGCATTGTCTACACTTTCTAGGACTTCATTCTATCATAAAGTTGCAAAAACCACTACCGATGTCATTTTACAAGGCTTTCCCCTCCTCCTTTTCAATAAAAGAGTCTGTTCAGCTGAAAACATGAAGAGAAATGCGGATGAGGATTAGCAAAGCGTAAGGAGCAAAGGAGAAGTCCCAAATGTCAAATAGGGACATCTTGGTTTAACTAGGCTGAGGAACCTGTGAACGAGAACAGCTTTGGTGCATCTCCCTGTAGTAATAGAAACAGCGAGGAGGCCAGACTAAAATAAGTCTGAAGTATAAGTTGTCATGACACATCTGAGAAATCAGGGGGATGAAGGAAGAAGAATTACATGGTCATGGTGGCAGATGCTCCACCAGGCTTCCCACAGGCCGGCCAGAGAGAACAAGACTGATTGTGTAATCTATCTGAAACCGACATATTTGCATAATTAACCTTAATTTCCCCACAGGATTAATTTTACACTTATAATTTGATCTGCCATTCTCAGTTCCACATTGGCTAGGATAAAGAGTGCTTTTCAATTTCAGAAGTTCTGATTCCTCCTTTTCTTGTGCCGGTATTTAACACCTGAACCAGACAACCCAAAATCCACGGTCATTTGTTTCATACTAGAGGAAGAATTAAAAATTCAGTGCAATAGTGAGAGGTCTGGTCTGGTTGATAGCTCTTCCATTGCTAGGGATTGTCTCTTTTTTACATTTCCCGTTTTGTTCTGTCCCACTTACTGTATGCTCTGCTTGGTGAGTCACAGGAAGACAGCAGGGATGATAAACAGAACAAAAAGGATTGCTGCTGAAACAGAAAACCCACATGGTTAGTACCTGGAGTTAGCTTAATTATTGCAGTTACTCTAACTGGGAGAAGCAGGCAAGACCTGAGAGGACCTCCTCTTGCCACTACACCCAGAGGCAAGAGTTCTTCCATGTTGCTCCATTGCTTTGCTCCCTGAGGCAAACTGGACCTAGTCAGTGGAGACCTGGGAAACAAGAGATTGACCACAGTCAAATAACCAAGGACTTACTGATGCTGTGGTCTCTGCATAATTTGCAATATTCATCCTTATAGAATCACAGAATGCACTGGGTTGGAAGGGACCCACGAAGGTCATTTTGTCCAAGGGTATCTCCAATTGGGTCAGGTTGCTCAAGGCCCCATTGAATTTCACCTTGAATGTCTCTGTGAATGGGGCCTCCATCACCACTCTAGGCAACTTGTTCCAGTATTTCACTGCACTAATTGTGAAGAACTTCCTTCTAATGTCTAACTCAAATCTACCTTGCAGCCACTGCCCCTCATCAGATCACTACAAGCTCTTCTAAACAGTCCCTCCTCAGCCTTTCTGTGGGTCCCTTTCAGGTACTGGCAGGTCACTATAAGATCTTCCTAGAGCCTCTCTTTTTCAGGCTGAACAACCCCAATTCTCCCACCCTGTCTTCATAGCAGAGGTGCTCCAACCCTCTGATTATCACCCTCCTTCCCTTCCTTTATCTCACTCCCTGATCCCTCCTTATTAAAATACATTCTACAGTTGTCAGCAGACTCCAGCTGGAGTCAAGAGCCCTTGTACAAAGTCTTCAGCCTATGCACGCTAAGAAGCAATTTCTATTTTAGGAGTTAATAGCTGAATGAAAGCTGGGGAAGGGGGAGAAGAAAGTCTCTTCAGACTGATCTAAATGCATCAGTTTAGCCATGAGGAAAATTTTTATGTGCCCATCTTTTTTCACTCCTTTGTGATTGTGATAGAAACTTAAAAAGAAAGTAAATATTTTGATGATAAGTTTCTTTCTTCCCTCTTGTTGAAGGCATTCTCTGAATTCACAGAAAAGTTTGAGAATCACAGAATCACAGAATCAGTCAGGTTGGAAAAGACCTTTGAGATCATGAAAAAGGCTTCATTTTAAAATAAGACTTTTGGTTGATTTATTTTCTTTTACATTCTCTGTGAGTCTTTGAAAATGTCTTTATAAAAAGCCCAAGTGCTTAAACAGTCTCTGTTTAGACTTACTTTACAGACTTCTTGCCCAGTACATGGACACAGATGTGTCTGAGGGTATTTTTATTAGCTCTGATAACAGAGATGGATCTCTCTGGTAGAACCTCGAATTGAAGGGCAAAGTAACTGCTCTGGGGAAGGAGTGAAGTGTGAGACAAATTAACAAAATAGCACACTTGTCACTGACAGCATCACAGATGAGGAGAAGGATAGGTGAGTTGAAACTATAAAGAGAGACAAAAATCTTAATCTTTGTATCAATTTGCTCTTCTGGAAAAAGCATCAAAGCAGTGCTGAGGACAGAGTTGGGCAAAATGCTGGCTTGTTCTAGCACTGAAGCTGTGATGAGAGTAGAGTCTGACAGCTCAGAAGACTTAATAATTGCCATGATTGTTTCTTGGCCATCAACAGATGTTTCCAGCCTGGATATCAACATACCCTGTACTGGTGAGGCCTCACACTGAATACTGCATTCAGTTGTGAGCCTCTTGCTACAAGAAAGAAATGGAAGTCCTAGTGTGTGTCCAGAGAAGAGAAATGAAGCTGGCAAAGGGTCTAGAGAAGAGATCTTGGGGCAGCTGAGGAAAGTATGAGTTTAATTTGGAGAAAAGGAGGTTCAGGGGAGACCTTCTCAGTCTACAGAACTATTTGAGAAGAGGTTGTAGTTTGGTGGGGGTTGGTCTCTCCTCCCTAGTAATAAGTGATAGGATGTGAGGGAAGAGCCCTGAGTTCCACCAAGGGAGGTTTAGGTTGGGCATTAGAAGAAGCTTCTTCACCAAAAGGACTCTCATATACTGAAATAGAGTCCCCAGAGAGGTTGTTAAATCCCCATCCCTGGAGGTGTTTGAAAGCTGCAGAGATGTGGTGCTGAGATATGGTTTAGTACCAGACTTGGCAGAGTTAGATAGTGGTTGAACTTGATGATCTATAAGGTCTTTTCTAACAGGATAAGTTCTATCATTCTATGAGTCTATGACTGATAATGTGTTGATCTTACATTTGTTAATGGTGAGCTGGAAGTGACTTGTGTCTTCCAGGGAATGGCATCCAGCTAAGATCTTTATTTCATATGAGATTTTGAAAGATGAATTGCAAGGTGTCAAGCTAGCATTTGAAAACACAGCTTCAAAAATTACTTCTTTATCCCCAGCAATGTAAGCCAAAACTTTTCTGGTGCAACAAATTAATTTCTCCCTTAATAAGGGAGAAATAAATAATTAGCTAAATATTCAATAACTTCTCCTTTATCCTGAAAAGGGAGCTCTGAACTTCAGCCAGTGTTAGATCTGCTGTAAATGCAACATGCTAACCCAGGGACCACTGGGAAACAGACAGATCTGTGAAGAAGGGGAGGAAGTCCTGAGCTAATGCTAAAACACTGTGTCATAGAATCAAACAATGGTGGGGGTTGGAAAGGAACTCAGGAGATCATCTAGTCCAGCCCCCCTGCCAAAGCAGCTTCCTCCACAACAGGTTGCACAGGATTGTGTCTAGGCAGGTGTGGAATCTCTCCACAGGAGACTCCACAACCTCTCTGGGCAGCCTGTTCCAGTGCTCTGTAACCCTGAAAGGAAAGTATTTCCTTATCATAGAATCATAGAATGGTAAGGTTGGAAGGGACCTCAAGGATCATCTAGTTCCAACCCCCTGCCATCGGCAGGGACACCTTATGTTTACTTGGAACATCCTGTGCCCCAGTCTGTGGCCACTGCTCCTTGTCCTGTCACTGGGCAGTGATAAAAAGTGACAGGCCACATCCTCTTGACACTTACAGGAGGACGTCAAGCAACAGCAAGAAGAGGAAATGATGGTCAAGTGTCACCTGAAAGGTCACTCTGCAGGCAAAAGGGGCTGCCCAAACCATCCCTCTCTACCACATGGCCTGGTATAGGTCACAAGGGCTGGCATTCATCTCACCTCTGAAATTTTTATCTGGACTCTGTAGTCACTGGGGAGAAGCAAGCCTTTAAAAAAGTGCAATTCATCTCATGCTAAAATAGATGTGAAATAGGACAGCTAACACAGAGCCATCAACATCTACTCCCCTCTGTAGGTCAGAAAGGCAGCCCAGCTCAAAATGTGGGCACCTGTGCAGTAAACATCCGCAGTTCTGCAAGATTAACTTCCCCTTAAAGGCCAACTACTGGTGAAAACTATATCTTTCCACTCTCTGCTGGTAAGGAGAGTGTTTTCACATTGACCTTGCTCCCACATCTTTAAAATTCAGACTAATATAGTCTGCTGTCTCAGAGGCATTTAGGAGAGTAATGAAAGCCTGATGACTGTAGGGGTGGTGGGTAACTGAGTCCTTCTACCTTCAGTAGTTCTGCCTGACATCCAGAAAAAGCTCCAGACCTTCTATGCTATTGTGGAAATTTGGGAAAGGGGTTTCCTCTGCATATTGAACTCTTGCATTGTGAAATTAGCAGAGATACCATCAGAAAAGGTATAGCATTTGTGTGGGGCAGAGGTCATGAAGGTAGGATATTTGTTTGGGTTTTTTTTTTTTATCTAAAGGCTTAAAAGCAAGAGGCAGATGTTCTGCAACTTCACTTGAGATCCCTGCTGGTTCCCTGAGCAGTGTAATTCAAGCTGCCAGATCACAGTGGTGCATGCCCTGCTGAGTCTGGGTCCATAAGGCTTAGAGTGGGCTTTTTACTGTCTCTCTGTTCAAAACAGCAGAATGGAGCTGCAAGTCTCAGGTTTAGCTGCAGACTAGCTAACCTCTGGATCCTAAAACCCTGAGCAGTGATGAAGGATGCTTAGATATCCCTTATGAAGTACCTTACTGTGAAGTTAGGTAACCTATAGCTGCCAGGAGGGAGGAGAAAGAGAAAAGGACATTCTCCTGTTTTCTTCCTAATATATGACTGTGGCACTATCTGCTCACAAACCCCTACAGTTTTGCAGTTAGTGTGAAAAGACACCCAACACAAAGTAGGATGCAGCTATGTCCTCCCCAGAGAGGTTATCTTCACCAGTCAGAGATGCTATCTCCATTAGTGTCAGAGCCCTGAGGTTACTGATCTCTCCATCCTTAAACTCAAGCAGGTTGTTCTTTAGGACTAATGGGCTGAGTTGGAGGGTCTGGACCCTGCATGAACAGGTCATGGCACCAATGTGGTACCATAGTAACCATCTTACCTAGCTCAGTAGTCAGTGGTGGTCGCTCATTGCTGTCATTGGTGCATCTCATGTCAAGGTGGGTCCAGATGATTTTGCCATTTTCCTTCTTGCAGGTGCGGGTGCCAGAGGTGGGAGGTCGCTTCTCGTAACCACTCTGGCATTTGAAATGCACCACTTGCCCCACATAATACTTTCTTTGGGGTCTTAAAGAGGCATGTGGAATAGTCCTGGGAGGACCACACAAATCTGTGGGATCAAAAGGCAGCACAGTTAAAGCAGATAGGTTTCACCTAATGTTTTTTTTCTTGAAACAACACGATTTGGATTCATACAAAATATGGACAATCAGGACATGCTAAGCCTTCCTAATTCTTTGTCACTCTGACCAACAGAGTGAGTGAGGGGATTCTCCCCCTGTACTCTGCTCTCCTGAGACCCCCCCTGGAGTACCATGTCCAGTTCTGGTCCCTCAACAGAAGAAAGACATAAAACTGTTGGAGCAGGTCCAGAGAAGTGCCACAAAGATCATCAGAGGGCTGGGGCACTTCCCTTACAGGAACAGGCTGAGAGAGTGGGGGCTGTTCAGCCTGCAGAAGTGAAGGCTCCAGGGATACATTATAGCAGCCTGCCAGTACCTGAAGAGGGAGTAGCTGGGAAGGGACTTGTTACAGGGTCTTGTGGTGATAGGACAAGAGGGATGGCTTTGAGCTGGAAGAGGGGAGACTTAGACTGGGTATTAGGAAGAAATTCTTTACAATGAGGGTGGCAAGCACTGGAACAGGTAGCCCAGGGAGGTGATGGACATCCCCTCCCTGCAGATGTTCAAGGCCAGGCTGGACAGGACCTTGAGCAGCCTGGTCTAGTGGAAGGTGTCCCTGCCCATGGTGGGGAGGTTTGGATCTTTAAGGTCCCTTCCAACCCAAACCATTCTACGATTCTACTATTTGCTTACACTTGCTCAACCACAATATTATAGCAACTGTTTCTGTCTGTCACAATAATTTGAAAAGTACTTCTGCTGCTTCCATGGAAGCCAGTGCAAGAAATGTCACATTAAGGAACTGGCTCTTACCTTTGGCAATTACCTGTTGACCTTTCTGGTCAAACTCTGAAAAGTTTTCTGGCTTCCAGAGCATTTTTCTGCTTGGCTTCTGAGTAAAATCTAACTTTGTGGTGGCAGCTGTTGACGACCAAGTTTTCTCATCTGTGGGAAAAGTTAGATTTGCTGAATTACAGCAGGATGAACAGCAGAGCACATCCAGAGCACCCGGGCTTTGAGAGGCAGGATAGATTTGTGGCAAGCTGTAATTCGCAAAGATAAGTGGGAAAGATAATTTTTAGAGCAATGCCCAGACACGTCTTACACTGATTAACTCATTGGAGAGGCACTTTTTTTTTTTTTGTGATGGATACATCTCTACAGGTGTAGAAAAAAGAAAACAATAGCTTACCAATGCATTCAAAGCCCTTGTAGTCCCAAGAAGCACCCTGCTTTAAATTCCGACACTGAATTACTGAGCGTTGGCCACTCCTCCTCTTGTAGCCAGTGTCACAGTCATAATACAGTCTGGTCTCCAGTTGGTATGCTTTAGCAGTAACATCAGCAAACTCAGTCACTGGAAGAGCTGGGCATATTTCTGCAAGCAGAATCACAGAATCACTATGGTTGGAAAATACCTTTAAGATCATTGAGTCCAACCATTATCTAACTCTACCAGGGTGTGAGAAGCTGATTGCCCCTCCCATAATGTAATCAACAAAGATAAAGATTGCCTTTGTTAAAGATGGGCCCGGATTGCTGGCAAAGGGATGCAAGCAGCACCTTTGTGGACTTGGCCCAGACATCTGCCCAANTGGTGCTATCTGGTCTCATCTGCACCTTAATTTCACAACAGGGACATCTAAAAGAACCAGTCTTGATCCTCTGGACAGAGATACTGTTCACCTCTGTTCTCCAGACCTTGACAGAGGGTCACTACTACACCATACCCTAGAGCAACATATCTAGGCAGCTTTTAAATGCATCCAGGGATGGCAATCCAACCACTTCCCTGGGCAGCCTGTTCCAGTTTTTAATAACCCTTTCAGTAGAGAAGTTTTTGCTAACATCCAGCCTAAACCTCCCCAGGCACAACTTGATGCCATTTCCTCTTGTCCTATCAGTTGTGCCTTGTGAGAAGAGACCGACGCATACCTCACTACAACCTCCTTTCAGGTAGTTGTAGAGAGCAATAAGATCTCCCTTCAGCATCCTTTTCTCCAGGCTAAACAACCCCAGCTCTCTCAGCCAGCCCTGGAAGACTTATTTTCAAGACTCTTCACCAGTTTCATTGCCCTAACAGAAAACCTGAGGATCTGCACAGCCTGTGCATCTACCTTATTCATCAAGAACTACGCACATCTTTCTGTCTTACCAATACTGGATCATGTCCAGAACTCAGTGAAGCAAGCCTAACTCATGAAGAGAACATGAGGGTAGCAAAGCCTTGTTCTTTGGTTGTCTTTAAGCCAATGAGAGGCTCTGAGTGCCTGGCAAAACTATTATTTCTTTTAAATGAACATTTTGTATTTTCATTTCAGAACAATCCCACCATCCAAAGTCAGCTTCACACTGGAGTTAGTTATCGCCATTGATTTTGTAAGTCTAGATTTGTTCAGGACGGAGAAAAATGCCATGGGAATGTCTCCACCAAGTGACATGAAGCCTGTATTTATCTACACTTTGGAGAGATTGTTGATTTGACTGTCTTTTGTGTTTCTTCTAGAGGAGAAAGGATTCTGGAGCAAGGACACTCCACAGAAGACAAGAGTGGTGTCAGAAGGCACCAGGTCTATCTGCCTGATGTGAGCTGTTGAGTCCTTTCTGTGCACAGCAGTTGGGCAACATGAAGCACTACCAACATTTTCTTAACAAAGGTGTAAACAATCATAGAATTATAGAATCATAGAATGGTTTGGGTTGGAAGGGTCATCTAGTCCAAACTCCCTGCACTCAGCAGGGACATCTTCAACCAGATCAGATTTCTCAGAGCCCAGTCCAACCTGACCTGGGATGTTTCCAGAGAAGGGGCATCTAACACCTCTCTGGGCAACCTATTCTAGTGTCTCACCATACTTATTGTGAAAAAATATCTTCTTATTATTTAACCTCCTTCTTCTAGTTTAAAACCATCACTCCTTGTCTTGTCACAACAGGTCTTGTTAAAAGATTCTCCTCATCATTATTATAGATCTCCTTTAAGTACTGGAAGACTGCTATAAGGTCTCCCTGAAGCCTTTTCTTCTCCAGGCTAAACAATCTAAACTCTCTTATCCTTTCTTCAGAGAGAGGTGTTCCATCCTTCTTATCACTCTTTTAGCCCTATTACGAAGCCGTATTGTAGAGCTGCTGCCTGCACAAGAGTGTGCAGCACTCAGTCTATGGAGTGAAGCATAACAAGCAAAACTAAGCCATTAAAAGTTGCAATCATCTAGAAGCAAACATTGGAAAGGGGATTAGACTCAGTTCTGTCTGAGCACTCCAAAGAGCAGTTTACTGTGAAATAAGTTTGCAAACCTAAATATAACTTGTCCCAAAACAAGGACGTGAAGTGCTGTGTCATCAACGAATCACATCTAAATATACTTCTCAATCAGTTGGAATGAATTAATTTACATCATTTCAGTGCACTTGAAAAGCCTGCTGGAGCTGAGCTGGAGACCCAGAAGTTGATAAAGGCACTGCTTAATGATTATTTAAGGCCTAAAAGCTGAGAAACTCAAAGGTTGAGCAGACTGGTTGCATCAGGGCTGGCATTTGTGATGGTTTGGTGCATGATCTGTGGCCCTTTATGCTTATGCATAACAGCAACAGCTATTAGAAGCAAAATTTCTCACTCACCACATCTTCACATTTTTCTGCAGCTGTAATTAATGCAGTTTTAGTAAGTGCAAAAACAACTGTGAGAGGCCCTTTACTCTCTGATAGCTGTTCATCATTTGGCATCTGCCCTTGAATCCTAAGGTTCTGTCTCCTTGAGACAAAGCCATGCCTTGCCAACAGCAATCCAATCAGCAACTCCCAGAAGCAGTCCTGCAATGCCCTTTTCTTTCTGGGCCACCCATCATTTTCTCCCTCTGATATTTTCTGCCCTTTCCACTTTTCATTATTTTGCTGCTGAGTAAAAGTGACAAAGTTTGAAGAAGGCAACAATGAGAAGTATTGAGAGGCTTAAGAGCCAAGCTGCCTCAGGGATATTTTAATCCCCTTGTATCTTTGTTTTATCAAAGAATTGTCCTTGTAAAACTACAGCAGATTGTGGCTTTGAGAGAAGAGACTGTACCCGAAATAGTTAACCACATGGTTTACCACAGACTGTCAGGGTGATTAAAATTAAAGTGTTATCAGATTAGCAGCCAGTTGAGATCATGTACTCTCACTTTCCTTGCAAGCTAAAAGCATCTTTCCCTCAAGACTTCAAAAGCCTCTTTGAAGCAGGCTGCAGATCTGAATCTCAGCACAAGGCATTCAAACATACAACTCTTTAGTCTCTTCTTAAGAAAACCCACAGCATTTAACCTACTCATCAGAAAGGGCAATCATTCTTTTCATTGATGATCAAATGAATTATGGTTCTTCTGTACTTGCATGCATCAGGTAACAATTGCATAGACATGGTGCACGTGAGTGGTGGTGAGCAACAGCCATCAGGCTGAAGATTTTGGATCAACTCATTCACTTTGCAGCTGGATTTTGCACAAAATTCCTAGGATCCAGCCCTTTGATTTCATTCACGTTACTCAAATTATTGTCAACTCACATCTAAACCACTGCAGTTCCTGCCTTTGATCCAGAAAGCATTTGGAAAGATGAACTTCCTTGTTCTAGTTACTCTCTATTTGCTTCCCTCTGTTGACTTCCACCTGCTTTACTGTAATGTTAGATGTTCTGCTCCCATTTTCAAGAACTTTCTTTTTATCAGCTGTCACAGAATCATAGAATTGCTTAGGCTGGAAAGGATCTTTAAGATCATTGAGTCTCACCATGTCCTTCAGCACCACATCTACAGATCTTTTAAGTACCTCCAGAGATAGAGATTCCATCACTTCCCCGGGCAGTCTGTTCCAGGGCTTGACAACCCTTTCAGTGAAGATTTTTTTTCCTATGTCCAACTTAAATCTCCCCTGGTACAACTTGAGGTCATTTCCTATTTGTCCTATCACTCATTCCTTGGGAGAAGAGACTGACCCTCGGCTCACTACAACCTCCTTTCAGACAGTTGTAGAAAACCAGAAGGTCTCACCTCAGCCTCCTTTTCTCCAGTCTAAACTGAGAGCTGCCTGAGCTAGTTCACCTAATAGTTGTGCTCTAGAGCCTTCACCAGCTTCACTGCCTTTCTTTGGCCATGCTCCATAAGCTTTCAAAATATTGGCTTCCCTTCCTGTGCTAGACCTCCTCGCCAACATGTTTGACATTGAAGTCATCAGCTTTTGGGTTTATTCTCATGCTAATCCTCACAATGGGAGGAACCATGCATGAATACAGACATTTCAAGATAACCATTGCCATTATTCCTCTTCATTGTCTTTAAGTATCTTACATATCTTCTGAGATGCTTTTCTTTAAGTAGACTTTTACTTGTCTTCCAAGAGCAGATAGGTGCCCAATATGCTGTTCAATATTACTGCTGTACTTTCTTGTCTTACATTTGGATCCATCTCTTGTGCTGGTCATGGTCAGCAAGTACCATAGTTGTACAAACAAGCTCTAATTATCAGCCAGGATTCCAGGCACCTTGGCAGTAGATGAGAAAATAACTCTTGATTATGACTACACAGTAAAGCCTATCTGAGAATGGAAGCTGTAGTCTGGCCCTGAAGAGCAGCCAGTACTTTGATGTTTAGCAGCACCACAGGTTCAAGGTAACTGTTGTATTCCAAACCCTACTAGGGAAGAATAAGTATCCCTCAAAGCTGCAGAGCCATAAGTGATGGCATATAGTTGTGCAGGGATGTTTCATGGCACTGGACCTACTGGCATAGTATGGGAAGATGGTACAGAGAAGGAGCAGACAAGGTCTGGACCATATTGCCTACACAGAATGAGCTCTGGAGTGAATCATCCTTGGAACTTCATTCACAAAATCACAGAAACATTCTGGCTGGAAAAGACCCCCAGGATCACCAAGTCCAGCTGTTACCCCTACTCTATAAAGTTCATTCTAAAACCATATCCTCAGGTACCACATCCAAATGACTTTCCAACACCTCCAGGGTTGGTGACTCCACCACCTCCCTGGGCAGNTGGAAGACTCCACAACCGCTTTGGGCAGCCTGTTCCAGTGCTTTGCTATCCTCAAAGTGATGAATTTCTCCTAGATTTACTCCTTGACTAGATTTAAGGGAGATTAACTTTGACTTTTATTTATATTTTTTTCTGTTTCACACCTGATTGGGAATTAAGTCTGTCAGTTCTTTGGAGTCGGTGTGACATGGAGGTATAAATCTTACAAAAGGCCAGCACAGCTAGGTGTAACCTGCCTCTTAGACTTTTGTGACCCAGTTCTGCACAGCCCAGCTTGCTACTGGATTTTCTATCCCTCCAGTGCTTTTCCAGGGCTCCTGCTAGCTCTGGTTTAGAAGACTGTCCCAACATCACCTTTAAATCTCTTGAGACTTTTTGCCTCTTCATTTTCCCTCCCCATATCCTCCAGTCTCCATCTCCACGGCTGCTGCCTGTCCCTGCTTCTCTTTCAACACACTGTCTTCTGTCCTTCCCTTCTTTCATTCACAAGCTTCATCAGCCCCTACCTGCCATTCTCATCTCCTACACACCAAAAGTGTCCTGTGACTCCATTTACTAGTGTGACATATTGAAATATAAATTGAATTGTGTTGAAATTGGTCTAGTAGGGGGTGTTCCTGCCCNCTGCTAAGACACCTGGGAATCCACATTTCTCCCCATATTAGTGGATTTCCCAGCATTTCTGGAAATTTTGGTACTGGTTTCAAGTATTATCCCATAGTGGATGGAGACATGCCCTTGGAATTAGGAGACTGGTGAATTCAGATGATAGACGCTCATGAAGCACAGACATTAAAAAGTAGTTATTGCACCTTCTGCACCTTCTGTTGTGCTCCCAAGACTANAAGTGTCCTGTGACTCCATTTACTAGTGTGACATATTGAAATATAAATTGAATTGTGTTGAAATTGGTCTAGTAGGGGGTGTTCCTGCCCAAGGCAGCAGGGTTGGAACTAAATGATCTTTGAGTCCTTTCCAAGCTAAGCCATTCTGTGATCCTGTGAAATGAGCCACAGAGTTTGGTAATTGAGTTCATGGTATTTAGAACTGCTATCAGTTGCTTGAGCATATAGAATCATAGAATCATAGAATGGTAAGGTTGGAAGAGACCTCAAGGATCATCCAGTTCCAATCCCCTGCCATAGGCAGGGACACCTCCCACTAGTACAGGTCACTCAAGGCCTCATCCAACCTGGCCTTGAACACCTCCAGGGAGGGAGCAGCCACAACCTCCCTGGGCAACCTGTGCCAGTGCCTCACCACCCTTACTGAAAAGAACTTCCTCCTAACATCCAGTCAAAATCTCCCCTCTGCCAGTTTAAACCCATTGCCCCTTGTCCTGTCATTGCAAGACCTTGTGAATAGTCCCTCCCCAGCCTTTCTGTAGGCCCCCTTCAGATACTGGAAGGCTACTCTAAGGTCTCCTCAAAGCCTTCTCTTCTTCAGGTTTAAGAGCCCCAACTCTTGTAGCCTGTCCTCATAGGAGAGCTTCTCCAGCCCTCTGAGCATCTTTGTGGCCCTCCTCTGGACCCACTCCAACAGTTCAATGTCCTTCCCGTGCTGGGGGCTCAACTGCTAAGACACCTGGGAATCCACATTTCTCCCCATATTAGTGGATTTCCCAGCATTTCTGGAAATTTTGGTACTGGTTTCAAGTATTATCCCATAGTGGATGGAGACATGCCCTTGGAATTAGGAGACTGGTGAATTCAGATGATAGACGCTCATGAAGCACAGACATTAAAAAGTAGTTATTGCACCTTCTGTTGTGCTCCTAAGATTAAGTTTGATATGCTTTATTAGACCTGCAAGCCTTGTCATTTGAGCCAAAAGATAGGCAGGATTGCTGCTATTCCTGCTTAAGCAACAGTGCCTGATGCCACCTGAGGTTTGTTGAGACATCTGGGACCTTCATATAAGCTGTCAGATGTCACATAGAAGTTATTGAGGCTGGTACCAGGCAGAATACCCTGACATGCCCTGTCTTTTGCAAGTTCATTGCCACGTGCTAAACACATCTTAACTGACTTTGGTTACTCTCAGCATCTAACATAATTATTTAGGATCAGGAGAGAGAAACCCACTAAATGACCATCAGTTCCTTCAGTGCTTGGGTTTCTTCCCTGAGGTTTCCCATTCAGATACATTACTGACACAACACAAAACCACTCGTAGCAGATGTGCTGCTGGGATTAGGGCTTACAAAGCCTACTTCTCTTCAGTGTCTGAGCTGGCAGAGTAGTGTTAGACAAGGCATCAGGGCAACACCTGCTATCCAGAAGTGAATGGGGAAAATTTCTAAGAGGTATTTTTAGTATCAGGTAAACACAGATGGTGAATCATGCCATGATAACCTAAACTCATAATTTCCTCTGTCGTGTGGCTATGTGTCACCAGCACTGCCACTGTTCTGATGTCAAGTTAACACAGAAAGCTGCAAAACCAGGACTATTTTCCATAGGTGGTAAGAAAGGATGGGTAGAAAACTAGCTGCTCTTAAGATCTGTGGAGAAGCAGTAGAAGAAACCAACACTTTACACACCTGCCCAGTTCAGAAATGAAGAGACACCATCAGAGCCTTTCCCCAGAGACACCAAGAAAACAGACTGTACCAAAATGAAGACATTTCCTAAGATGTGCCTCAAAAGCTAATTCAGCCCTCGGGGGTTCATGTGCTGTCTGAAACTATGTGCTCTCTAAATAGAGCATGTTCTTGAAGATGAAACTGATAGGAGCAAAGAGAAGGAACTGATACCAGCCACTGGACTGAAATGGTAATGAACTTCTTCTAACTTCCAAATTTATTCCCAAAGGGTTTGTTAACAAGCCAGCTACAGTTCTGCTTGCTTCTTTCCTCTCTGATTGATGTCATTTATGCTCTGCGTGGATTTGTAAGTTGGCAATAGATCCCAGCTGTGGGGCAGACCTGAAGTTCATGGTAATTTGTCTGTGAGGTTTTGGTTAGCTCTGCTGTAGATTGCAAAGACATTATCTTACAAACTCATCTGAGAAGTAACGAGTCTGCAGTGTGAGTGACAGAAATACAGTGCAGATGGAATCACCAGGCACGCGATTTAAAACAAAGTGATGGAGAAGTTATCAGCCTTATGGGCCAGGAGATGGGGTTTAATATTCCTGGCATGACAAAAGAGGTAGGTCTTGCTCTAAGGACCAGGCAGGTGAATGTCTGCTAGGTTTGCTGTGCTAGAAGATATCTTTGTTGGAAAGACATTGTAAAATAAACTGCAATATGAATGGGCAGAAGGCCCATTAAGCATTTGTAGGACCACAGAAAATTTGGTATGAGAGAGATGTACTTCTCTTATCTCTTGGCTTTATCATGCTAGCCAGCTGTTTGCATTGACATAAGCAGTGGAATCTAATGAAAAAAGATTTTTTTTCCATGTACAGCAGGGCTAAAGTTGGTTTGACAGCTGACTAAGCTTTCTCATGTTAAGCATAATTGAACCTTGGGAACCTGCCTTCTTAGCTCCTTCTATAAAAAGTGAAGCTGGGCAGACCTCTCTGGAGGACAGCAGACACCTAAATTAAGTTCTTCAAAGCAAAGCTTGAAAGTGTTTCTCTGTTTTTGTCAGCTACAGTGGTGGAAGAATGCTTTTACATGCTCATATTGATAATAGTGTGGTTTAGCTAATGTATTCATAGCATTTTAAAGCTTGCTTTGCTGTGAGTTCCAGCAATGCAGCCTGCAGATGTTGTTCTCTCTTTTGCTGACCTAGATGTTTCTTGACTATCTATCACCCCTCTTCCTAAACACAATTATCCTGCTTCATCACAAACTCACTCCTGTCTGAGTGCCACCCAGGCAAGAAAAAGCAGACATTTCAAGTCCCTATGCAGTCACTAGAAAGACAGTTACAGGACATGACTCATTGCACCCTTATCTGCAATCTGGTACATGAGCTGTGCCCTGAAAGTGCTGCTTGACCAGCCTGATGGAGGAAAAGTCTTATGAGGAGTAGCTGAGGGATTTGAGGTTGTTTAGTCTGGAGAAAACAAGGCTCAGAGGAGACCTGATTGCTCTCTACAACTATCTGAAAGGAGGTTGGAGCAAGATGGGAGTCAGTCTCTTCTCCCAAGTATCGAGTGAGAGGACAAGAGCAAATGCACTCAGGTTGCATCAGGGGAGGTCTAAGTTGGGTATTAGGAAGAATGCCTTTACCATAAGGGTTGTCAAGCCCTGGGACAGGCTGTCTATGGAATTGATGGAGGCCCCATCTTTGGAGGTATTTAAAAGCTGTGTAGGTGGGGTGCTGAGGGACAAGGTTTAGTAGTAGATTTGGTAGTGCTGGGTTATTGGTGGTCCTGATAATCTCAAAGGCCTCTTCCAAAAAAAGCTATTTTATGATTCTATGATCCTATGATTCTATGACTCTATGCTCCTATGCTTTTATGCTTCAATGAAGAATGGTGCTTACAGATGAAGACATTAAACAAGATTAATTTCATGCCTGCCCTGGTAGGGAAGTTGGGATGAGGACTTTGACTGCAAATGTGGAATTGGAAGTGGAAGCATTAGGAAATAAGGAGAGTGTTTCTTAAGGCAGATAGAGGGAGGAAAACTAGGTGAAGCACAGTACACTGTATAGAAAATGTACTAAATGAAAAATGAGGAACTTTTCTTTTCTTGTTTTGTTTCTAGTGTTTATAACCTTCCTGGTTCTGTGGTAAAGCCACAGAGCTCAATCTCTTTAAAGGCAGACACTGTGTGTGGCATGATAGCAGAACAGAGTCTGGTTTGGAGATTATCGTATGTGAAAGCCTTGTTCTGGTGTGCGACATTTGGGTTTTGAGCAGGTTTGGCTACATTTTCACTGAAATATGTGAGTTCAGTAACTCCTGCCTCTTTGGTGGTTTTATCTAAGGGGGAAAATATATTACTGAGAAAGGAAATTGGCTTTTTAATCAACAGCAAAAATTTAGATCCGTTTTTTTGCTGGAACTTTCTCAGCCCTGCCTTTTGTTGGGTTGGAAAGGCATTAGAGAACATCCTCTCTGAAAAGAATTGAAGTGATTGACAAGCATGTGTCCCAGCACTGAGTAACAGTGCAAAAAAATCTCTTCTGATTTCTGTGGCTTTAGGACTCTTCTCATTTGGCTTCTGACCTTAGCCTGGTCATTTTCACTGGAGCTCTCAAGAGTGGGATGGAAATTATTTGTTCATGTTGGTGATTCTTCTGTCCTTGTAATGCACAAAATACTTTTCCAAATGGAGAGAGCTCCATATTCCTTCTCTGGAGGCTCACACTTTACAAATGGAATCACAGAAGCACAGAATACATCCACTTGGAAGAGACCTCAAATATCATCCAGTCTAACCCTTGACCCAGCACTGAAGGGTTAACACTAAATCGTGCAGCAGGTCCACACGCTGCTTAAACACNGGAACAGAGAGTCAAGTGAAGAAAGGCATGAAACACCTTTGGAGATGTGAGGAGAAGCATGTGAGGAGATGGAGCAAAGACTTAGCAAGCCAGGTTGTTCCATGATTCAGGACCAGGACTAGGAGGTGTAAACCATAGGTAGGAAACACCCAAAAGGTGAGCTTTGGAGATACAGTTAATGCAATGGGAGAAGCAGGAGCATCAAAGCTGAACACTGTGGAAGAAAGCAGGGAGACTAAAACTGCAGGATTCTGAAGGTAACCATAAGCAAAGGTAGTGGATTCCTAGCAGTAGTTAGAGTAGATTTTTCTCCATGATACAAGGCAAGGATGTATAATCTCATCTCTGATGAGGTGGGGAGAAGATTTCCTCATCTGAAGGCAGAAGCAGATACTGCAGGATCTCTGTCTGGTAGCATCTGCTTTTGCTTAGCAGGGTCACAATTTTTCAACAAAATTTCAAACATTTCTTTTTTTTTTTTTTTTTTAAATTGTAGCTGCAAATTGGGCACTTCCCAGCTGAAGGCCACTGTAGCTGGAAGGTTTATAAAGGTATTTGCTCTCTGGTTGACCTTAAACACTTTTATGTGCTTGACAACTATAATTTATTCTGCATTGCATTTCAAATCCATGGGAGCGAGCACTAATATGCAAGTATAATGGGAACGAAATGCCTCTCATTTAAATGACTGAGATCTGGTACCCATCTTGTGTGAATGAAATTCAGCTGAATGAAGTTCTTTCTTTTGTGAGTTTTAATCCTTTCCAGGTTTAACTTGTAAATCTATTCAGGATATTCCTATAAGATGAATAGCAAGATGGAAAGTTTGTAGGAGCACAGAGCAGCTTTTATCTTGTATTTGACCCTCTCCTAGCACACTTCAAGCTTCGTCCAGTCCTGCAGCTTCTAGGTTCCGTTGCTGTGCAGAGTAAAGGAGATAAATGTGATGCTTGTCCAGAAGAAAATCAGCATATAGTTCTCTTATCATTTTTAGGACTAAGGTGTAGTTAAATTTTCAATAGATGAATGATCATAGAATCATAGAATCACAGAATGGTAAAGTTGGAAGAGACCTCAAGGATCATCTACTTCCAACCCCCTGCCACAGGCAGGGACACCTCCCACTAGTACAGGTCACTCAAGACCTCGTCCAACCTGGCCTTGAACACCTCCAGGGAGGGAGCAACCACAACCTCCCTGGGCAACCTCATCTCATGCCTTATTTTCTCCAGATACATATATCAGGGAACTCTGACCCTCAAAACACTTTCAGATTTAGCGTTGGAACTGCTCTGCAAAACAAAGGCTTTTTATTTTCTTTTTTCCCAAACTGTGTTTATTCCTGATAGTGCATTTTGCCAGAAACCTTCTTGCAGGCAACATCTATGGTAGGATCTATTTACAAAACTGAACTTGCTGTCCTGGGATGTGCTGAAAAGACTAAGGTAAAATAATATGGATAGCACTGTATGTACTGAACTTTTGACCATTTTGACCCAGCTTCTTTCCCTTTTCTTTGCTTATGTCTGTTTCCCAGGTGTCTTTGCTGATCCCTCTAAGGAACTATACATGGAATTAAATTAAACCAAAAAATGAATTAAAAAAAAATAGGCATCTCTTCAATAAAATACACTGAACTAGTGAGAGATAGTGTTTCTACCATAGCATATTATATGCAGGGAGAAATTAAATTTATATATATATATATGAAAATATTATGGTTAAATATTGGATGAGGCATTGAAAATAACTACAGGAAGCTGAGAAAAGAGGAGCTTAGTGATACAGTGAAGAAGGCAAGACCATGCATTTATTCATCCATCAGAGAATTAAATCTCTTTCATTAGCGTAAAATGCAACTGCTCTAACACCCCTCCGTTTTTTTTCCATAAACCAGAAAGATTTCTGATAAACGAGACTTGCCAACAAGAACTCTCACAGCATGTCCCAGGTGCAGTAATACAGAAAGTGCGGTATATGGGACCTGACTCATCCCAGAACTGATCCTATTTACATAGCCCTGGCTGAACGTCTCGCAGCAATGCTCTCGCACGCAGCACTTCAGTGACTGCCGTGGGCACTGGCACATCGTTTGGCAATGAAAACACCACATGAAGGAAAAAGGTGCAGTGTCTACTGACAAAACACTTGAGCAAGAATAAAATCACCTGGGGGGGTTACATATTTGTGAAGACACTTCCTGCATTAATGGGTTCAGTGCTAAGCAACGTGATCTTCCCTTGAGATATCCAACCCCTAATAAAATTCGCAGCCCTTCTAGAGATGCTCCATCACCAGGCATGGCACCTGAGAACCTGCCTTAGGCTTGTATCTACTCATATGTCTGAACCTGCTCTGCTATAAGGACAGGCTATGAGATTTGAGGCTCTTCAGCCTGGAGAAGAGAAGACTTTGAGGAGACGTTATAGTAGCCTTCCAGTATCTCAAGGGGGCCTACAGGAGGGCTGGAGAGGGACTATTTACAAGGTCCTTGCAAAGGACAAGGAGCAATGGGTTTAACTGGCAGAGGGGAGATTGAAACTGGATGTTAGGAGAAAGTTCTTTACAGTGAGGGTGGTGAGACACTGGCACAGGTTGCCCAGAGAGGTTGTGGCTGCTCCCTCCCTGGAGGTGTTCAAGGCCAGGTTGGACGAGGCCTTGAGTGACCTGTACTAGTGGGAGGTGTCCAAGGCCAGGTTGGATGAGGTCTTGAGTGACCTGTACTAGTGGGAGGTGTCCAAGGCCAGGTTGGATGAGGTCTTGAGTGACCTGTACTAGTGGGAGGTGTCCAAGGCCAGGTTGGATGAGGTCTTGAGTGACCTGTACTAGTGGGAGGTGTCCAAGGCCAGGTTGGATGAGGTCTTGAGTGACCTGTACTAGTGGGAGGTGTCCAAGGCCAGGTTGGATGAGGTCTTGAGTGACCTGTACTAGTGGGAGGTGTCCAAGGCCAGGTTGGATGAGGTCTTGAGTGACCTGTACTAGTGGGAGGTGTCCAAGGCCAGGTTGGATGAGGTCTTGAGTGACCTGTACTAGTGGGAGGTGTCCAAGGCCAGGTTGGATGAGGTCTTGAGTGACCTGTACTAGTGGGAGGTGTCCAAGGCCAGGTTGGATGAGGTCTTGAGTGACCTGTACTAGTGGGAGGTGTCCAAGGCCAGGTTGGATGAGGTCTTGAGTGACCTGTACTAGTGGGAGGTGTCCAAGGCCAGGTTGGATGAGGTCTTGAGTGACCTGTACTAGTGGGAGGTGTCCAAGGCCAGGTTGGATGAGGTCTTGAGTGACCTGTACTAGTGGGAGGTGTCCCTGCCTATGGCAGGGGCTTGGAACTAGATGATCTTTGAGGTCCTTTCCAAACTTACCATTCTGTGATTCTATGATTCTAACCTCAATACAGCACCAGCAGAAAGAATCATCACACTTATGGAGCACTGAGAATGCAAAGGCTTTTTTTCCCCTCTAAACAACACAGTTTACACCCAAATATGCTCATATATCACCAGACCATTTTGTCAGTGTACACACTTGTCACAAGAAATAAGCCAAATGTAAGCAGTGCCACAATTTATACATGTGTAAAATTATTCTGAATGAATTAGCTCCCTTCGTTCACAGTTTATTGTTGGGAGGTGTGGCTGAAAGAATGCTTGGTATCAATAGTGACACCTTTTAACTGATAGCATTGCCATCAGTTTTACCTACAAAGGTAGTGTTATTTCAGTGTCTATTTTTATACTTCCTAATGTTATATGCAAAATGGGGGGAAAAAAACCCAATCAAAAACCCAAACACCAAATTCAAAGAGCAACCTAAAGTGTACCAGGCTGCTTTGATCTGCCTACTGCTCCAATGATGGGTTGGAGTTTACAAGCATTACTCAGACAAACTCTGCATTGTTTGCAGTTGATGGTTTGTGGGTGCAAACCCCATTCTCTCATTTCCTTAGAATCACAAATTCCTTAAGCTCTTGAAGACTTTCCTATTTGAAAGGAGTCAGGATGTTGCAAACTTCCTGCAGCAGCCACCACAAAAAAAAACGACTCAAATTTTCCCTCCCCAGGAGGCAGAAACAGTCCCTTACCTGTCTTGCTTGCCTTGAAGGATCCAAACAAGAGCCACATCAAAAGGCACTTGAACTCCATGGAACTTGTTCACATCTTTTCTCTGCAATACTGAGGATGGTGAAGTTTCTCAGAAGCAATGAGCTGGTGATGACCAAGCCACGGAGCTCTCTACTGCTTGGTTAGACTAGTGAGGACTATCACTCTGTGTTCACAGAAAGGACTTTGCTTTTTGGTCAGCAAATCCTCGTTTTGCTGGCTGGCTCCCCAAGAAAGAATAAAGGCTGCTCTCTGTTCAGGTATTTGTAGCTTTTATCCAGGAAATCAAACTTAATGCGCAGCGTGGCAGAGCCTCTCATTGTGTGTAGGAAGTGGTTTAACACATCAGAGTTACTGACTCCAGAGCTGTTCCACTACAGCTAAGGTCAGTAGAGGGGGGGCAAAATTATTTAGGGTTTGTGCAGCCACTCAACCCAAAACTTGTGGTTGAAGAAGCATTTCAGAGGGACCATCATTGTAGGACGTTTGTCCAGTGTATGACATCAGCCTGAAGACATCATCTGTGGCTCTATTAAGCAAGAGAAAGTCTCATGGGGCATTGTTCTGGCACACTTTATTTGCTTTTTGATATATGCATGTCTGCAGTTTTTCTGAGTGAGAGCTCAGCTTCTGAAAGATGGACAGTTTGATCCAAAAAATCTGTGAGGCTTGCCAGGTTTGGAAAGGACTTCTTTTGCTTCTAAATTGTCTGGATTTAATATGCTTCAGTGAAATTGGTTCCTCCTAACATCAGTAGAAAACCAGAAATTATCAAGGAACAATCACAATTTATGTATTTTTCCTTCAGCTATTTCCACAGACATTATTTTTTGTTAGTATCTAGAAAATTAGTTGGGATAGACTATGGAAAAACAGATTTAAATTATCTATGGTGTTCTGTTATGATTATTACATCCTGGACATTTACTTTACCTTTACAAATCCTGAATGAATTAACTCTTCCTAACAGGCATGTAAAGAAATAGCTCCAATATCTACAGCTACAGCTGCATCCATTAGTAGTAGCCACAGATGCAGAGGATGCTGCATTACTATCTCTGTTCCTCATACCTGTGAAGATGATGGTCCTGTGAAGGCAGCTGACAAAAAGGAGCTTCTTCTGAGCGAGACCCAAACAGACCTTTTGGGGGATGAATGATGCTGTATCTCTGGGAAGTTGCAAAAATGTGCATCTTCTCCCCCAGCATGTGGAAAGGAGCAAACAAGACTCTAAGAGCACTCGTGAGAACAGTAGACAGAAGAGATGCTGAAGCTCCTCAGGGGCTTCCAGGGGCTGCTCCATGCTCCACAGACATTTACTGCCTTTGCTTTAATACTAAATCATTTTCCATCTTTAATAGGATAATAGGAAACACTCATGCCAAAGCCCACTGAAGCAGTTAGAGATATTTCCTCTTGAAACATCTGTCTGAAAGTCTTAGACTCCAATTCTTCACCTTTTGTTAAGATACTTGAATATATCACAGTATCACAGTATCACCAAGGTTGGAAGAGACCTCAAAGATCATCAAGTCCAACCTGTTACCACAGACCTCAAGACTAGACCATGGCACCAAGTGGCCAAACCCGCCTTGAACACCTCCAGGGATGGTGACTCCACCACCTCCCTGGGCAGCCCATTCCAGTGGGGAATGACTCTCTCAGTGAAGAACTTTCTCCTCACCTCCAGCCTAAACTTCCCCTGGGGCAGCTTGAGACTGTGTCTCTTGTTCTGGTGCTGGTTGCCTGAGAGAAGAAAGCAACCTCCTCCTGGCCACAACCACCCTTCAGGTAGTTGTAGACAGCAGTAAGGTCTCCCCTGAGCCTCCTCTTCACCAGGCTAAACAATCCCAGCTCCCTCAGCCTCTCCTCATATGGCTTGTGCTTGAGGCCTCTCACCAGCCTCATTGCCCTTCTGGGTTGGTTAAATATATTTGTTACATTGCCAAGAAAGAAACCCCAGACCTTTAATCACAATTTGTCCTTCCCCTATTAAACATGGAATCTGTTCTTTGGAGGTGCAAGAATTTACTCCTCAACATCTCCTTTGTTACATTGGCAAGAAAGAAATCCCAGACCTTTAATCACAATTTGTCCTTCCCCTATTAAACATGGAATCTGTTCTTTGGAGGTGCAAGAATTTACTCCTCAACATCTCCTTCTACTTCTTGTCTGGCCAAAATAACTTATTCTGTAGCTCTTTGCAGGATGGAGACAGAGATGGGGGACTTTTCTGCAGTCCTTCATCACAATCTTCCTCTCTCAGCTATTCAAAATCCTGCCAGTCAATTAACGATTGCAAACGCTGAGCAGAGGAGAGCAGCTTGGGCTGCAGGCACAGGTTGTTCACAAGCTGTGTTTTCCCTTTTGCTGAAGAAAGGTCTTTTTTCAGCAGGTGAGCTGAGACTTACACCCTCTTTCACGCAACTGTTTGCTTCCAAGCAGCAAATCTCAGCATAGGTAGATAACAGCCACTAAGATTCAGAAATGGGGAGTTTTCATCCTAGCAAGAACATGAAGTGCAGACAGTTGGTACTGGAAGGAACGGTGACCCCAGGTGGCTAATTGCTACAAGCACAGTTTGCATGAGAAAGATCGGTAACTCGGCATGGAGACCTTTTAAAGGTCAGGGGAAAAACGGTTACTTCTTGTGAGAGTAATTAGTTAGGTCAGCGCTGTGATATAGGTCGGCTTGCTGAACGATGCCAGGAAAAACCCGTGCTGCTTCTGCAAGCAACTGACCCAAAGCAGAGCAAGGCAGCGATGGGGAGAGTGAGCACAGAGGGACTGGTAATGGGGAAAGTTATCTAGGCACAGAAAACAAGGGCTTATGAGAAAAGAAACATAATTAGCATTGCAATTTAGAGGATTAACATTAGGTGTTGGCAACAGGGGTGTGTGACAATAAAGGAGGGGAGGTGCTGTGGAAACTCAATGGAAACCTGTAAAGTGATGGAGGGAAATGGGAGCATCTTCTTTTTACGGGTCTTATTAAACTGTTCTGTTGAGTATCTTATCAGTGATCTGGACAAGAGGACTGAGGGCATTCTCACTAAGTCTGCAGATAACATCAAGCTGGATGGGAGTGCTGATCTGTTTGAGGGTAGGGAGGCCCTACGGAGGGGTATCTGGACAGGCTGGATCAATGGCTTGAGGCCAAATAAATGAGGTTCAATAAGGCCAAGAACTAAGTCCTTCATTTCAGTCACAACAATCCCATGCAATGCTAAAGGCTTGGGGAAGAGTGGCTGTAAAACTGCCCGGTAGAAAAGGATCTGAGGTTGTAGGCCAACAGCCAGATGAAGATGAGCCAGCAGTGTGCCCAGGTGGCCAAGAGGGCAAACAGTATCCTGGCCTATATCAAGAACAGTGTCGCCAGCAGGAGTAGGGAAGTGATCGTATCCCTGTACTGATGAGGCCACACCTGTGGTCAGTTTTGGGTCCCTCACCACAAGAAGGACATTGAGGTGCTGGAGCTCATTCAAAGAACAGCAGGGAAACTGGTGAGGGGTCTAGAGCACAAGTTTTGTAAGGAGCAGCTGAGGGAACTGGAGTTGCCTAACCTGGAGAAAAGAAGACTGGGGGAAGATCTTGCTGTCTACAACTACCTGAAAAGAGGTTGTAGCAAGGTTGGGATTGGTCTCTTCTCCCAAGTAATAAATGATAGAAAAAGAGGAAATGGCCTCAAGTAGCACTGGGGAAGGTTTAGGTTGGAGATTAGAAAAAAATCCTCGGAAAGTATTGTCAAGCCCTGGAACAGGCTGCCCAGGGAAATAGTGGAGTCCCCATCCATGAAGAAATTAAAAGAACATATAGACATGCTGTGGCTGGACATGATTTAGTGGTAGACTTGGTAGTGCCAGGCTAACACTTGGACTCAATGACCTTAGAAGTCTTTTCCAACCTAAACAGTTCAATCGTTCTATGATCTTGAGCATCTAGGAAGGTGTAGGGAGAAAGAAGGTGCTGGTGTCTTTGTTGCGTGCTGACTTTTGTCTGTTGCTCACCAGAGTGTTGTTGCTCAGAGAAGTCCTCTCTTTCAGCAGAGCACTGGGAGAAAAAGAGCCTGTCACATGGCCCATCTCACCACAGAGAAGATCACAAAGATTGTTTTCATACAACACCACAAGACTAAGAGAGATGCCGAAGTGGAGTTGTCAGGAAGTAAAACATAGACATAGCTCCAGTCTTCTTCAGGTCTGGGTTTAACGAGGGCCTTTGAAATCTTTCAAGTGCTTTTAGAACTCAGTGCAGAGACATGTTTCATTTGGAGGTCGGAGTTAGCAGAGGCTGTAAGCAGAATTTGCAGTGTATTTGGTGCAGTTTTATATAATGGAAAAAAAGCAGAATCATTCAGAAGCTGGGGAGAAAACAGAACTTCAAAGATGTCTGTATTAAGATCTTCCAAGACTTGAGAAACATATCTCCTTTATGTTACCATCTCAAATAAA
Source organism: Ramphastos sulfuratus (assembly GCA_013399055.1). Lineage (NCBI taxonomy): Eukaryota > Metazoa > Chordata > Aves > Piciformes > Ramphastidae > Ramphastos > Ramphastos sulfuratus. Next base: position 43,994 of record WBNM01038495.1, read on the forward strand.
ACCAAGTGGTATTACATTTTCCATTGGGCTTTGCTTATTTTATAAATCCAATGATGCAAGCAAAACTGAGGGAGCTTAAAGAGAGCTGAGGAGTGATCTCATTAATGCTTATAAATATCTGAAGGGTGAATGTCAGGAGGATGGAGCCAGGCTCTTCTCAGTTGTGTACAGTGACAGGACAAGGGACAATGAGCACAAAGTGGATCACAGGAGGTTCCATGTAAACAAAAGAGAACAATTCTTCATTTTGACGATGGCAGAGCACTGGAACAGAGTGCCCAGACAGGCTGTGGAGTCTCCTCCTCCAGAGGCATTCAAAACCTGCCTGGATGTGTTCTCAGGTGATTTACTCTACTGACCCTGCTTGGAGGGTTGAACTTAATGATCCTCACAGATCCCTTCCAAGCTCTACCATTCCGTGATTCTGTGATTTTGTGAAAGGGAAAACTTATGATCATTTTTCAACCCTTCCCAGTTCAAAGCAGTGGTAGACACCCCACCTGGAGTACTGTGTCCAGTTCAGGTGCCCTCAGCATAAGAAGGACATCAAACTATTGAAGTGGACCCAGAGCAGGACCATAAAGATGATCAGAGAGATGCAGCACATCCTCTGTGGGACAGGTTGTGGGAGCTGGGGCTGTTCGGCCTGGAGAAAAAGCAGCTCTGGGGAGACATTGTAGCAGCCTTCCGGTACACAAAGGGGGCCTGTGAGAAAGCTGGGGAAGGACTTTTTGCAAGGGTTTGTTGTGATAGGATGGGAGCAAAGGGGTTGAAGCTTGAGGAGAGCAGATTTATACTGGATATTAGATAGGAATTTTTTACTGTAAAGGTGGCGAGACACTGGCATAGGTTNGCACTTTTATTTCTTAGGATTTGTTTTTCTCTCTTTGTTATATTTCTTTCAATTACCATTATTATTATCATCATCCTCATTATTATATTTCAATTATTAAACTGTTTTGAGATAGCAACCCATGAATTTTCTCACTTTCACATATCCAATTCTCAGCTCCCATCCCACTAAGAAGGGAGTGAGCAAGNTTGGCAGGTGCTAGTCCATGAGGGCACTTGAACCAGGCTACTTCCAGTCCCTTCATTTCTCCTGGTGTTCATGGCTTTTGCATTAAAGGCTGCATTTGTGCCCGTGACTTTTGGATCTATTTACACAACTGCTGTCCAATTGTATTATCCCTCTTTGAATCTATGTGCTGATTTTGGCTGGAATAGTNCAAACTGCCAACACTATTGGCATCTCCAACCTCCTCTGGCAGCAAATATTGTTCTAACATGGAACTCCTTTTATCTGTTTTTAACTGATGTTCTACTAAATGTCTTCTCGTTCTGTTACTGTGGGATTTGGTGGCTAATGGTCTGCATTCACCACACTCTTCACCTCCATGATACAGCTAACTTAGAATCATGGAATCCTAGAATAGGTTGGGTTGGAAGAGACTTTTAATGGTCATTAATCCAATGCATCTGCAATCAGCAGGGACATCTTGAACTAAATGGTGTTGCCCAGAGCCCCAAGCAACCTGACCTGGAATGTTTCCAGGGATGGGGCTTCTATCACCTCTCTGGGCAACCTGGGCCAGTGTTTCATTACCCTCAGTGTAAAACCTTTATCTCTTTTCTTTAATCTGAATCTCCCCTCTTTTAGTTTAAAACAATCACCCCTTGTCCTGTCACAACAGGCCCTGGTAAAAACTCTGTCCCCATCTTTCTTATAGGCCCTCTTTAAGTACTGGAAGGCTGTGATAAAGTTTCCCTCAAGCCTTCTCTTCTCNACCAGCAAATAGATGAGGGGTACATGAGAAGCCGGGAGGGGACACAGACAAGATAACTGACTCTAACTGACCAAAGGGATATTCCACACCATATAATGTCATGATCATCAACAAATCAGAGGAGGACATTGACAGTGAGGCTGCTGCTGAGGGAGTGGCTGAGCATCAGTTGGCTGCTGGTGAGCAATTGTTTTCATTTGCAGCACTTTTATTTCTTAGGATTTGTTTTTCTCTCTTTGTTATATTTCTTTCAATTACCATTATTATTATCATCATCCTCATTATTATATTTCAATTATTAAACTGTTTTGAGATAGCAACCCATGAATTTTCTCACTTTCACATATCCAATTCTCAGCTCCCATCCCACTAAGAAGGGAGTGAGCAAGCAGCTGTACAGTGCTTAGTTGCTGGCTGAGGTTAAACTACAACAAACTGCCAACACTATTGGCATCTCCAACCTCCTCTGGCAGCAAATATTGTTCTAACATGGAACTCCTTTTATCTGTTTTTAACTGATGTTCTACTAAATGTCTTCTCGTTCTGTTACTGTGGGATTTGGTGGCTAATGGTCTGCATTCACCACACTCTTCACCTCCATGATACAGCTAACTTAGAATCATGGAATCCTAGAATAGGTTGGGTTGGAAGAGACTTTTAATGGTCATTAATCCAATGCATCTGCAATCAGCAGGGACATCTTGAACTAAATGGTGTTGCCCAGAGCCCCAAGCAACCTGACCTGGAATGTTTCCAGGGATGGGGCTTCTATCACCTCTCTGGGCAACCTGGGCCAGTGTTTCATTACCCTCAGTGTAAAACCTTTATCTCTTTTCTTTAATCTGAATCTCCCCTCTTTTAGTTTAAAACAATCACCCCTTGTCCTGTCACAACAGGCCCTGGTAAAAACTCTGTCCCCATCTTTCTTATAGGCCCTCTTTAAGTACTGCAAGGCTGTGATAAAGTTTCCCTCAAGCCTTCTCTTCTCCAGGCTGAACAATCCCAACTCTCTCATCTTTTTCTCATAGCAGAGGTGTTGCACACATTGCTCTGACCATTTTTGTGTCTTACTCTGGACCCACTCCAACAGGTTCATGACTTTCCTGTGTTGAGGACTCAGAACTGGGTGCAGTGCTGCAGGTGGGGTCTCAAACCCACCCATATCCTCCTCCTCTCCGTGTTGACTAATCCTAGACCTTTGCTGTCTCTCCATTATAAGGCAATTGCATCATTCCCATGATTATTTTAGTTTTTCTTTCTGGACTTTCTTCAGTTCTACTACATCCTTCTTCACAATGGAAGCCACATGTAGAGTGCAGCAAGATTATCTTCTCTGTCCCTTTCACAATGATGAATTCCAACATCATGATGGCTTTTGTGATTGTTGGTGCTGTTCTCCAAAATAGGTTAGAGTGCAACAACAACCAATATGTTCTAAAGCATTTCTCCATGGGAATCAAACATCAAGCACTTTATTATTGCAATAAAACTGTCTAATAAGCAGTTCTGGTGGAAACTTAGTTTTTAAACTTATTCCCTTGAGACTTAATGTCTGGCTGAACTTCCTGCTTACTTGAAAAATTCTTGGTGTATTTAGTTTCCATGTAGTAAGTACTGCCACAAATTTATTACCACAGCCATGCCTAGGTTGGGCTCATTCATACTTCCCCAGTTAATTTTCTTCTGTAGATGCTCTTATTTGCAACCACCATTTCTCTGACCTAAGCAGGAAGATTTCAAGACTGGCATTGAGCTGCTGGAGTATGTCCAAAGAAGGGCAATGAAGCTGGTGAAAGGTTTAGAGTGCAGGTCTTGTGAGGAGCAGCTGAGGGAACTGGAATTGTTTAGGTTGGAGAAAAGAAGGCTCAGGGGAGACCTTCTCACTTTCTATAACTCCCTGAAAGGAGGTTAGTCAGGTGGGTGTCTATCTCTTCAACTTAGTAACAAGTGATAGGACAAGGGGAAATGGCCTCAAGTTGCACCACAGAAGGTAGAAGCTAAACATTAGAAGAAACTTCACTGAAAGAGTTCTCTAACACTGGAATGGGCTCCCCAGGGAAGCAGTTGAATCCCCATCCCTGGAGATGTTTGAAAGATGCAGAGATGTGGTGCTGAGTGATATAATTTAGCACAAGACATTTGTGGAGTTAGATAGCTGTTGGACTCAATGATCTTTAAAGTCTTATCCAATCAAAACAATTCTATGATTCTAGGATAAATTATGTTGTGGGATCATATTTGTCCTTTTTATTACCATTGACTTATAGCTAATCAAGTACACTCAGTTCTGTGAAAGTGCCTAACTCTTAAGGCAGCCTCTGTAGTGGGCTCCTTACCCAAGACACACTCTCTGTTTTAGTAAGACTTTTTACACTGTCAAGATAAGGAAATATAACCTATGTGAATTATAAGGCGAGTACAAAATTGATTGTAAAATCCATGAGCAGAAGAAGTGCCTTTAAAATGGTTGAAAGCAGTGTCAGACAGAGCAGCATATCGACTAGCACCGATTAACTGTCAGAAGAATGCATTGAGAGCTGCTCCCCAGGCCATACTGTGGGTCTTAGGCTATTCAGCATTTCCCAGTCATCTCTTTGAAGACTATAGACAATCTTTACTGCATTTGCAGAAGATGCTAAGCCAGGAGAGACCATGCCTATATTAGAAAGCTGGAAGGACATTCCAAGTGATCTCAGTAGATTGGACAAAACAAATGCAATTTAAATAATAATTGCAAGTATTATATGTAGGCAGAAGAAACCAGCCTGTGAAGTGGAGTAGAGGCACCACTGACTAGATGGCTGTGCTCCTGAAAATAAACCAGGGCTTAGATGCAGAAGGTCAGACATCAAATATGTAGATCTAATTCTGAAATGTAGAACACAAGCAAAGCAGCTCTCCTATGAGGACAGGTTACAAGAGTTGGAGCTCTTCAGCCTGGAGAAGAGAAGGCTTCCAGAAGACCTTATAGCAGCCTTCCAGTATCTGAAGGGGGCCTACAGGAAGGCTGGGGAGGGACTATTTACAAGGTCTTGCAATGACAGGACGAGGGGCAATGGGTTTAAACTGGCAGAGGGGAGATGTAAACTGGATGTTAGGAGGAGGTTCTTTCCAGTGAGGGTGGTGAGACACTGGCACAGGTTGGCCAGGGAGGTTGTGGCTGCTCCCTCCCTGGAGGTGTTCAAGGCCAGGTTGGATGAGGTCTTGAGTGACCTGTACTAGTGGGAGGTGTCCCTGCCTATGGCAGGGGGTTGGAACTAGATGATCCTTGAGGTCTCCTTCCAACCTTACCATTTTATGATTCTATGATTCAATCACTTTCTGCTGTGACAGTAATGCTGTGGAGTGGATGCTGTCCACATCAGTGGGTGCTACACTTTGAGAAAAACATTTACCAGCAGAAGACAGTTCAAAGGAAAGCAATGAGAATGTCATGGAAATCTAGAACATATTTCCTAAAAGCAAAGATTGAGTAACTTCAGACTGAGGAATGATGATGGAGAGGGGGAAAACACAGCAGTGGAGATGATCACAGAATCATAGAACCTTAGGAATGGCATAACAGCATGGTCACAGAGGTGGAGATGATGGTGCCTAGGCATGGATTAGATGACTTCTCAAGTTTTCTTTCAGTGCTAGAGCCTAGAGTATGATAAGCCCTGAACTCTTCTTCCTCACCCACAGTCCCACAAGCTGCAACCAGTGCTCTGACCCTATAATTTTGAGTCAGAGAAAATCCTTCTGCATTATACTTAGAAATACTTATTGGCCATCTAATCCATCTTCAGGCAGTCTTGGAATCTGATTGAATTTTCTATCAGTTATACCTTCTTTAGCTTTTTCTTTAGAGATAGCCTTTCAGTTATGAAGTAGTCTGTAAGTTTACTGGGGTTTAAGACTAAATGATCAAACACATATTTTATAACAGAGTGGCATTGCTGCAAGAAAAGTGAGACAGAAACTCTACAGAGCATTCATCTTGGGCACTGGATATGTAATATCTGTCTTTATCTATTCAAGAAGGTGACTTTCTTCACTATCTGATACTAGACACCAAAGGTGGGAGTCATAACATGTGAGCTGTCTGTTTGGACTCATTTTACTATGAATGAGGACAAGTAGGCTCAACTAGAGCAGGCCTGTACCTTAGACAAAGGTGTTTTAAACTGGTCAGATGGAACATGCCCTCTAAGTACTGTATTTACCCTGTTGAAAATAAAGAGGAGCTAGGTGGTAACCTCACACGTAGATACCCATTGTCATGGGCATCTAAAATTAGAGGAGATGCACCTGACCTCCAACATAGCTGAAGACCACCATCAGAAATCTTCCTCCTGCATGAGATGTTGGTCAAAAGACAGCTGAACTTGAGGCAGCAGTGTGCCCAGGTGGCCCAGAAGGCCAACAGTGTCCTGGCTTGTATCAGAAATAGTGTGGTCAGCAGGACCAGGGAAGTGATTCTCTCCCTGTGCTCAGTAATGGTGAGACTACACTTTGAACACTGTGTTCAGTTTTGGGCCCCTCACTACAAGAAGGACACTGAAGTGCTGGAGTATGTCCAAAGAAGGGCAACAAAGCTGGTGAAAGGTCTAGACTACCAGTCTACTGAGGGGTGCCTGAGGGAACTGAGGTTGTTTAGCCTGAAGAAAAGGAAGTTTGGGTGATTGTTCTCTGCAAGTACCTAAAAGAAGGTTATAACAAGTGATAGGACAATCGGAAATGGCCTCAAGTTGTACCAGGGGAGGTTTAGGTTACATATTAGGAAAAATGTGAAGTAATGTCAAGCCCTGGAACAGGGTTCCCAGGGGACTAGTGGAATCACCATCACTGGAAGTATGCAAAAGCTCTGTAGATGTGGTGTTGAGACATGCTTTAATGGTGACCTGACAGTGCTGGGTACAGTTGGACTCAATGATCTTAATTGGTGTTTTCCAGTCTAAATCGTTCTATGATTCTCTATCATAAAGCATTTTTCTACATCTTCATTGGGTTCATGAGCAGGTTCACAGAATGGTTTGAGCCCTGAGGAAAAGGACCTGGGGATCTGGGTTGATGAAAAGCTCAACATGAGCCTGCAGTGTGCTCATGCAGCCCAGACAGCAACCGAGTCCTGGGCTGCAGCAAGAGCAGTGTGGCCAGCAGGGCAAGGGAGGGGATTCTGCCCCTTTACTCTGCTCTCATCACACCCCACCTGGAGTACTGTGTGCAGTTCTGGAGCCCCCAGCACAGGAAGGACATGGAACTGTTGCAGCAGGTCCAGAGGAGGGCCACAAAGATGCTCAGAGGGCTGANGAGAACTGCATTCACTCTGACCTTGAATGTTTCCAGATTAAACAAGGGTTAGCTGCTTAGGAAGGCACAGTTCAGTTCCTTAGCTTAGTTCAGTGAAGGCACAGCTAACATCAGCTATATGAATTTAGCTGAGTCAGATCTGAATTTACCACCTTATAGGAAGGCGTTGTAGATCTTCCAAGAACTGGGGCTAAACAGCATGCCACAGAAGTCAATGTAACGGCTGCGCTTCGGTTCTTAGATGACCTTAATCTACTGCCTGTTCTATGGGAGTTAAAAAGACTTCTTAGATGTACAGATTTTGAGTCTTCCTTGCAGAAATACAAAAGGAAGATATTCTTTTAAAGTTTTAGGGAAGAACTTCTTGAATTTGAGTGATAGAGCACTGGAACAGGCTGCCCAGAAAGGCTGTGGAATCTCTGGAGACTTTCAAAACTCCTTTGGGTGTGTTTTTGTGCAGTTTGACCTAGGTGAACTTGCTTTGGCAAGGGAGGGTTGGACTGGATGATCTCTGGAAGTCTCTTCCAACTGCTACCATTCTGTGATTCTATGATTCTGCAAGTGCATACAGTAGTGGTACAAAATATTCAGAGATGTTCTTCAGCTACAGTAATCTGGAGGTTTCTAAATCTAACCACTAACCAAGAAATGTTAGTGTATGAGTGAGAAAATTGGTCTGGTGCTCAGGAAGAAAGTAGAGAGTGAGAAAATGAAAAGCTGAATGTAGAAAGATCAGGATGCATTTTTGCATCAGCCAAGGTAAAATAATAAAAAGTAATATGAATAATATGAGTTTTTTTCCTCCATGAGCTTGAATTATTAAACTCGACCCTTCTGTTCTCTGCAGAACAAAGGTTTATGCCTCAGAACTGTATACATCTTTTTGATGAGTCCCCAAGCCTCTTACAGTATCAAGAGTAATCCTTCAAATTATTGCTGGAGTAACTCAGGCTGAGCTTATACTACAAAAGTCAGACCTCATGAATCTAGACATGAATTTTTTAATCGTGTTTTCCTGTGGTTGCTCTAAGGTTTTCTCTGTAGGTTTCTAATGCCCATTGAGCTGCTCATAAACACCACAGTGACACCAGCATTCAAGAGGCTGTAGATTAAGACAATCTAAAGTGGAGACAATTGTGATGGTTTGAGAGTTACCCTGCCCCCCACACAATGANAGCATTGCTCTGGCCAACAAGAGAGCACCGATGCAAGTCAACAGAGCTGGATCATAGAATCATAGAATGGTTTAGGTTGGAAGGGACCTCAAAGCTCATCTCAGTTCCAACCCTCTGCCATAGGCAGGGACACCTCCCACTAGAACAGGTTGCTCAAGGCCTCATCAAACCTGGCCTTGAACACCTCCAGGCAGGGAGCAGCCACAACCTCCCTGGGCAACCTGTTCCAGTGTCTCACCACCCTCAATGTAAAGAACTTCTTCCTAACATCTAGTTTGAATCTCCCCTCTTCCAGTTTAAAAACAATTCTCCTTGTCCTGCCATTACAAGACCTTGTGAATAGTCCCTCCCCAGCCTTCCTGGAAGCCCCCTTCAGATACTGGAAGGCTACTATAAGGTCTCCTCAAAGCCTCCTCTTCTCCAGGCTGAAGAGCTCCAACTCTCATAGCCTGTCCTTATAGCAGAGCTGCTCCAGCCCTCTGATCATCTTTCATGGCCTCCTCTGGACCTGCTCCAACAGTTCCATGTCCTTCTTGTTTTGGGAGCTCCAGAACTGCACACAGTACTCCAGATGGGGTCTGACGAGAGCAGAGTAAAGGGGGAGAATCCCCTCCCTTGCCCTGCTGGCCATGCTGCTCTTGCTGCAGCCCAGTATGCCTGAAGAGACAACTTGTGGGTGAAATACTAGATAAAAAGCTAACTGGCAGGTGTCCTTTCCACTGGGTTAATTTCCATGAGTCATTTTGTTAATGTTATCTAGACTGGAGCTCTATTTGTGCAATGGAGAAGGGTGAAGTTGAGATGGAGACCTTGAGATTAATAAATGACCATGCAATGACAGATGTTTGAGATGCCAGGCTCTGAGCAACCCAACAAGCCTGTTGATGATTTCAGAGCACTCCATTGTTTTCTCTAGCAGGAAGCTTGATCGCTAGACAAGATCTAGGGATCAATGAGGTGTTTTTTACCTTTTCTCACTTAATATTAGTTGTTGATTTAGACACAGACTTTCGGGTTAGTCACCTGTCTGCCATCACAGTAAATGGAGAGCAGCACGCACCACTCAGATGACCTATTTTAGATGTCTACATTTGAGTGAGATGAATTCCACCGCAGAAATGTCTGTGACTCCGCGCTGGCTGCGAATGAGCCGAATGCCCCAAAGAGGCAGGTGCCACATTTCGTCTAAGGGTACTCACCAAAATTTCCACGTGGTTTTTGACTGTTAAAAACTCAGGTGAGTTATTGTGTCTTTGAACAACCCCGTACGCAGACCCTAACACCAATCCCACTATTTATTATTTATGTATGGGTTTAAACTGGCAGAGGGGGGATTTAAACTGGATGTTAAGAGGAAGTTCTCTACAGTGAGGGTGGTAAGACACTGGAACAGGTTGCCCAGGGAGGTTGTGGCTGCTCCCTCCCTGCAGGTGTTCAGGGCCAGGTTAGATAAGGCCTTGAGTGACCTATTCTAGTGGGAGGTGTCCCTGCCCATGGCAGGGGGTTGGAACTAGATTATCTTTGAGATCCCTTCCAACCTTACCATTGTATGATTCTATGATTCTATGATTCGAGCCCCTTAATATAAGAAGGATATTGAGCTGCTGGAGTGTGTCCAAAGAAGGGCAATGAAGCTGGTGAAGGGTTTAGAGTGCAGGTTTTGTGAGGACCAGCTGAGGGAAC
>WBNM01038498.1:0-16983 GCA_013399055.1 Ramphastos sulfuratus
TCCCCTCATCATCTTTGTAGTCTTTCAGCGAACTCTCTACAGTAGTTCCTTGCGTCTCTTGATCTGGGGAATCCAGAACTGGACATGACACCTCAGATGCCGCCTGACTAGAGCAGGAGAGGAGGGGGAGAACCTGCCTTAACCTGCTGGCTACACTCTCCTTAATGCATCCCAAGATACCATGGCCTTCTTGGCCATAGGGGCACACTTCTGGCTCATGGTTTACTTCTTGTCCACCTGGTCCTTCTCAACAGAGCTGCTTTCCAGTAGGCCAAGCCTGGCAAGACACATGGGGTACCTCCTGCCAAGGTAGTGGACCTTACACTTGCATGTGCTGAGCTGCACTGGGCTCCTTTCCACTCAGCTCTCCAGCCTGCCCAGGTCTGACTGAATGGCAGCACAGTTCTTCATCCCTGCCTAGGCAAAGCTTGATATATTCCAGAGCAACTCTGCAACCTCACCTTGCTGGTCTGTTCTTCCCTAACAAGTATGTAGTTATCTGTAGCAGCACTCCAGTCCTGCAAGCCACCCACCCCATCTCTAACTGGAACAAGATCATGACCCTGTGGCTGCACACAGATCTGCTGCATGTGCTGCTCTACAGGCATTTCAGGCAGGTAACTGAGAAGACAGATCCCTGGAGGGGTGCAACAGCTGCACATGTCCTTGAGGTGGCTGGCCTCCTAGTTCTCATTAGGGAAGGCAGCTAGGTAATATTTATTGCTGCTCTGGTTGGCCTTGCTTATTACCCAGCTGGATGGGATGGCATGAGAATTGCCATTTGGGATCCTGACCTCCCATGTCCTTCATCTTAAAGCCTGTCTAACCAACTTGGCCACGTGCTGCCAAAGATTCATGTGAAAAGTAGCCTGTGCCTGAAAACCACTAAAAAAACCATGTTCCTTCTGATTCTTATTTCAAACAATGTCATATTCCCAAAAACAGCAAGAGTGGATTTTTGTTAAAATTACAGAAGAGGTTTTTGACAGGCAACTTTAATTCAGAAAATTTCTAAATTTTAAAGATTATCAATTTTAGCATTAATTAGTATAGGTTTTTTCTGTTTGTTTCTTTGTGCAGCTTATAAATCGGTTCCCCCCTCCCCATCCCCCAAAACCAGATAATGGAACATATGGAGCCTTACCAAGACCCGCAACAGCATCTCACAGAGCCTGCGTTAAGGCTTCCTCCTCAGCCCTGAATCTACTCAACAGTCACTGTCATGTAAAATTTCTGATCATCAAGCAAAGAAAGTAGTCTCAAATGAGAGAAACAGAACATTGCCTCCTCACCACCAGAAGAACTGAAGTGGCCCCTTTCGTGCCTTCTCCTTGTGTCTATTTAGTAACAGCAACAGGACAGGGACGCTGTGGAAGCCCAAGTTATCATCAGGGACTGGAGGAACAGGCTTCTGCAGTCGCAGGGCTCTCTGTCCTCACCCTGCTCTGACCTTTGTCCCTCTGTGTTCTACCCCAAAGATCCCTAACCTCCACCTGTCAGACCCAGCTTCGGATCCGTATTCCATGCCGCTGCTTCTCTCCTGCTGTGGGCAGACTCCAAGAGCAGCCACACCAGGATCTAACAACAGTTTCTTTACTCATCTTCAGGTCTGGGAGATTCAGCACCTTCTGGGTGCGGAGAAGAACAACTACAGAGAAAGTCTTACTTAGCTGCTGACCAAAGCTAGGGCAAGGATTGCTGGGAGCAAAAGGGAGCTATGGAAAATTATTCTGTCAATTGTGAGCACAGCAGGGCCTGGAGAATCCTTACTTAATGTGGAAATACTTGGACAAATCTTTGCAGGCAGTGCAGCAGGCAAATGAGGATGCAAAGGGTTAACAAAATCTGCCAAATTTCAAGTCACTGTTCCAAAGCATGGAAGAACTAAAGCTTTCCTCCAAACTCACCTCCTCGTGAGAAACTGCTGAACAACTCTAAGCTTCCTGCAAGAAATCAGCCTGGAGATGGAAAATGTTAACTGGAGTAGTAAAGTTCTGGCAAGATAAAAAAGTACTGCAAACAGGGTGTTGTAGCTTACTAAAATCACACCTCACCAAATAATTTGGTGGCTCATCAAATAATATTTGTATTTTTGATGTAGGCAGCTGAATAGCACTTCATGAAAATGTACAGATTTTTTCCATTTGGAATTATTTTATTTTTCAGATGCTGTTGGTGCTTATCTTGAATGTTTCATCATCTCCTGATTTTTCTAATGCTCTCCCTAAGCTGGGCCTTACAACACTTCTGAATCAAGTGTATCATGCCCCTGAATCCTGAAAGTGATAAAGAGACTCCAGAGAGAACACGCACGACTCATGAACAGAGCCAACTGTCTCCTCTGCAAGGATCAGACCACAAAAGGGTGGGGAAACAAACCAATGTGATAACTTTAGCAGGTTGTTGTACATATGTTCTACAGTTTGAACAAAAAACTCCACTTATCATAGAATGGTAAGGTTGGAAGGAGACCTCAAGGATCATCCAGTTCCAATCCCCTGCCATAGGCAGGGACACCTCCCACTAGCACAGGTTACTCAAGGCCTCGTCCAACCTGGCCTTGAACACCTCCAGGGAGGGAGCAGCCACAACCTCCCTGGGCAACCTGTTCCAGTGCCTCACCACCCTCAAGCACTTAGTGGTGATTCCAAGCAGACATCTACTCCTGGTGGGTTCATTCCAGAGTTTTCATTGGAAACTAGTCTTTCTAAGCTTTCAATTCAACCCTTAGACCCCCAACAAGTATACCAGATAAGTAGTTACTGGTTGTCAATGAAAAACTTGTGACACATCAAAAAGAAATTAAAGGAATGGAATAAACCAGGCATTTAACATTATGCTACAAAGCCAATTTGCTTCCCTCCACATTTATCTAATTAAAAGGACTCTGTTAGATTTCCTCTGATGCTTCTCATGCAAAACACATTGACTTTACTATGGAGTAGATTCAGACCTCAGACCGCACCATCCAGTGGTTCATCAGTTATGACTAGCCAAGTAAAATCAAAACTGTAGTTACCATATAGTGCAGCAAGTATTGAGTTCAGGCTCCTTACACGAGTTTAGTTCCAGCTCTGTACTGAGTGAGCAAAAGGGGAAGATGCTAGTAAGGATGCAGACCTGCACCTTCATGAATTCTGCAACAATTCAGATCCTGGGTTCCAGTAGAGGTTTGTCAGTTGATCGGCTGTGACCGATTAGCAACCATGCCTTTCCCTACCAGAAAAACTCACAAATGAGAAAGCAAGGTGAAGGCCATGACAGTTTATTTGGGAAAAACTGTACCTGTCTGATAAAGTTGTATGTATACATATCACAGCTTAATTTCCTCCCAGACATGTACATGTCATTAACACTAACCTCCCAGAAATACTGCAACAGGACTAAGATCAATTTCTGAACAGTCTTAATACCTCAGTGTGGAATTATTTGATTGTAGTCAGATATAATTACTGCAAAGACACTTAAAAAAACCCAGTATTTGGCTTAGGCAAACATAAGCCGTGGAACTCAGCTGAAAGTTAGCTACCACTATCTCACATAATTAAATGACATATGGGAAGCTAGAATACTGCTGGGAAGAGCTGTCAGGGGAAGTGGTGAGTTTCAAATGTAGACTGAGATTCCAGAAGAAAGATAAAGGGCAAGTCAGTCCTGTTGAGTATGGTCCTTATTTTGTGGTCAGCTTTGTTGTCTGCAGTCTGGAAATGTAACATCTTCCCTCACTGACTGCCCTTTCCTTTAAAAATACTAGGGTTGTTTTTTTTTCCCCCTCTCCATTATTCTGTATCTTACCTCTTTGGATATATACTAGAAGCACTGCCAAACACAACTTGCGCAAAACAGTAATCTCCAAACATTCGAGTATGAATCTTAAAGCCAAAACTACATTCTTACATTTATTCCTTTGAAGCAGGTGTGGAGTCAAGCTACAGAAACTCACACAACTGAGTAAAAAGAATTGCACATTTCTGTTGTATAGGTAAGGAATGATTTGTACTTAAATGTAACAAACAGCAGCTTAGCTCCATTTCCCAGGCTTTAATCTGTTTAAGCTATCTTTGATTAATTTAATTAAAACCAAAAAAGTAAAATGTTTTGCTTAATTGTAAGCTTTTGTTATTTTTGTTTCAGAGAAAAAAAGATAGGATAAATATAAATCCCCTTTCATATTGACCTTAAGAAGAAAACTAATAGGTAAGAAACACAGACTTAGTTCAGGAAGAAGTAAGCCAGAAAACTCGCCAAAAGATAGTGTTTACAGATATATAAATGCACCCTGCTCATTGAAATATTTATACAAAAATTAAGACAACTGTTAATTCTTAAAGTGTTACAAACATAAAAATGCCACCTGCTTTCCAAGTCAGTTCAGTCACAACTTATTTCAGATCATTTATATTACTGAACATCCCTGAAAACTTGCAACCTAGTAAACTAAAGAATCACAGTGGAGTTTCAACTCAAAAAATAAAAATGGCAATACAGAAGCAGATCTAATTTAAACGGAATCAGCAACTGAACAAGAGCAGATCATTTCAAAGTTGAAACAGTATTCCAAGCCACACGGCTTGTATTCATATCCCCTTGATAAACATAGTTTCTATTAGGCTAGCTCTTCAAATTTCAAGTCACAGTAACGCTGTATGCTGAAGAACAAAACCCTCACCGTATGATTGATTTTGGAAGAGGAATTAGGTGGTGATTTCCTTGTGTGTGCTTAACATCGGACTCACAACAGACATCTCTTCATGCTTTCCCTGACAGCGGAAGCGAGGAGTTCTCCTTGTCCAGCGAGCGTCTGTCCTAGGACATGGCTTGCTGTGCAAACTGGATGGCAGCCGATTCTTTTCCCATCCGTGTGAGGTTTCATCATCAGTGTCTGTTACAGGCATCAACCCTTCATTCATTCCATCATAAAAATGGGACTTACTAGAAGAGGAAAAATAGATTCTAAAGGCACAGAATCATGTAGCTGCTCTATTAGGAGTCTGTAAACAGAGAACCATTTGAATTTAGGAAATCCAAATGCAGGAAAGTAAAAGGCATCTGAAGTGGGCTTTTATCTAACCGGCTTCCTTAAAGACCCAAAGGGTTCTGAGGTCTACCAAGTACGCGCTAAGATACCATATCTCAAAAAGCAGTAAGGCAAAGAGTATACTCATTACTTCAAAGAAAGTTACAATGGTAGTGTAGGCATACACAGTATAACTTAGTTATAATGCGTGGTACTGTTTCTACTACATAGCCCTATAACTGTTTCCTTTCTATATAGCCGAGATTAAACTGGGGTTCCAGGAGAGCACAAAACCAGGCTTGTACCACCGTCTGCCGCTGGCAACTGCTCTTCAGGAGCAGCAGCACTGGTTGTGCTGCCTAGGTGACGTTCCTGCTGAGGGAAGTCCACCAATCCAAGTTCAGAGGTTACACACTGTCATACTTGTGAAGAGCTTCTTCTAGCTTTTGTGTCACTTTCTGAAAAAAGAGTATTTGCTGCTGCAAGAAATGCTGCATCTGTGACTTAAAGTCCCTCACGCGAATTTTGTGGAAATGATTAATTTCCGCTAGGGTCGCAAAGGAAATAATGTTACAGCGTTCTTGAATGCCCTCAGCTTTTTGGAGCTCCATCTTCCCTTCCTCCACGTGCCGCTTACTCTCCTTTACTTTGGTAAGGGCTCCTGCATGAAGAACAGAACAGAACAGTTGAACTGTAAGGAAAACATAGACTCAACTACTGCACTTTATCAAGTGATACAACAACGACAACTCTCATTCTAAATGTATTTATATGTATATACATGAATTAAAAGGAACAAAACAAAACCTTTTTTATATAAAAAAAACCCCTGAATAGTAAAAACTTGTAAAAAACCCAAAAAACCCAAACATTTTCAAGGCTTTAGCTTCCAAAAGCTACTGAAACATGCCTATTTCACAATCCTAAAATTCAGATGGTGTCCCTGAAGAGTAACTGATAAATATACCAACATCAGGAAAAAAAGAAAGCACTAGAAAATTAGTCTGATCAATTTAAGCCTATATAAACATCAGAAGAATAACTTCATGAAGAAACCAGACTTTTGAAATGGCACTTTTCCCCCAGTCCTTGTGAAATATTGAAAGATCTGAATACACAAAACTGTCAGATGCAGCGTCCTGCTTTCATACTGTAAGTGCCTCAAAATTACTTATTGATTACCAGATAATCTAAAAACATATTTTAATGTCTCTGAAGTCCATGTAGACCTAACACAGCTTGTAAGAGCTGGAAGAATAACAAAGCAAAAGAACTTTTCTCCAAATAGCTAACTGAAGCACACGTGTTCTACAAAAAATTAAGTACCACCCAGAACAGAGCTACCCAAAGCTGACTCATATAATGGCAGAGCTCCGAGACACATCTTAAGACAAATATTTCCTTGGACCCATTTCCTTTATGGCAACTCCTTTGCCTTAAATATTGCATACATCTTTTATTTATCTAACCACAACCAATCAGACCAATACAGCCTTTATCTTCTCACAGATGTTAGTGATAAGGACTGTTTCATATCCTTTATGATCATGCACAGGTTACTTGTTCCTTCAACTATTTTAATGCCTTAGTCCTCTTTCCTTTCAGATGCCACTTCCTACCATACAGATGATTACATACAGCTAATGACAGGACGCCATGTGCACTGCCCTGATAAAATGCTTTTACCTGTACTGCCTACAGTGATCCTAGCCAGCAAGCTCTGAGAAAACCTCTCTGCCTATACCACAGGGACAAGCTCTACTCTGCTGGAGGAGCGAGTTTGTCTTGTACCAAGTCTGAATCTACACACATGCTTAACATCATTAACCACTAAAACACAGTTCAGCAGCAAAAACACCATCCTTCGGTCCTCTCTGTGGCTGTTTCACAAGCCATTTCAAATGCACCTCCTCCCACTGCCCTGACCAGTCTCTGAAACTGACTCAGGGCATGACCTTGTGCATGGAGTTTGAGTTCTAACAACAATTTGCTAACTGTTGCAGGGGACTTTTTTTTTATAGTATACACTTATAAAATACTTTCTCTGTTATCAGTACTTCTCTACTCTTAAAATGGAATCTTTCTGCTTATTTTGCATTTAGGCAATGCTGTATACGGCATCTTCTTTCTGCAGCCCTGGTATGAGCTCCTGGTCATCTATTTGCAGAAACACCATACCAAAGATTTTCATGTTCTTTTTCTAAACGGTGCCAGGGAGGTTATTGCAGCCAGAGAGAGCAGGCTGCATGGCCAAGGAGGCTGATATTTGAGTGGCAGAGGCCATACTCTGAACCTGGTGCACCAAAGAGCTGCCCAAATGCCAAGGGCAGCAGCTCTCCCCAGGGGCTGCAAGGTGGTGGCAGAGCTCCACACCTTCCTGGCCCCCACGGCATTACAGTGTGGTGGCTAAAAGCTTGACAATTAGCAGCTTCAGCTGATTGACCCCATTATGTCTAGCCCAGCCCCCCTAAAAAAACACTGAAAACCCTTTTCCATATGCAGTGGTGCCAGCAGTGGGACTGTACCAAACCTCTTTCTTTCTCCACTAAGACTGAGGAAGTTGTGAGGTAAAGCATGATCTGAGCGATGCAGAATGCCCTCTTCTGCAAAAGGATGCTTCTTTCAACAAACAAAACAAAGCTCAGAAAAAACTTCCTCTGCATGGCAGCAACCCATGCACGACTGTGAAAACCTGACATCTGGGACTTACTGGAAGCCAGACATACCTGGTTAAATCAACAAGGCAACTCTTCAGCTGTGATGTGGGAAGCAGCTTCCTGTGATATTTCTAGAATGATCACACTGAAACAAAAATACTGAAATTTACAGCATCAGCTCCTGAAAGAATAAATAAGTTCTGGAGCACGTATGGTCCTCGTGTTATTTCACATCAGTAAAAAACATACACTACCAAAGACTGAACTCCTCCAGACTAGACATATCTCAGCTTTTTGTTTGTTTGTGTTGTTTTGGATTTTTTGTTTGGTTGTTTTTTGTCATTAAAAAAAAAAAAAAAGAAAGAAAAAAGATGAATATTTATAAGTAAGGAAAAGGAATGCAAAGGGGGAAGCTGCAACCAGTAACACTGCTCTCATAATGCATATGGATTCGTACTAGTCCTATGGTGGAATTTCCTTAAGAGTTAAGACTACAACTGAAAGTCAGCAATAGATGACAAAAGCTTATACACAGCTTAAGTATAAACTTCTTATTTTCTGCAAGTGCCTTTAAATGATTTGCTGAATTATTGATAAAACAATTGGTAAAACAAACTAAGGTTTACTTTAGGACAACCAAAGGACCTTCCCCAAACATGCAGGGAAAAAAAGCCCATTTTTAATTTTTTCAAGATCTACTGAAATTTACAAGACTTCACTTAGTAAATCTTAGGAAAAAAGTGTTGTTAGTTTGCATGGATTTGCAAGCAGCTTTATGAACAGTAACACACCACGTTCCATCCCAAATTTTCTCCAAACACTTTCCCATTGCGTAAAGGCCTCCTAAGCAAGACTTGGAGCAGGAGCAGCGATTCACTGATGTCAAGGGTGCAATCATCCATCCACAGTTCTCATGGAGAAAGGTGGAGAAGGACAGATTGAGTAAAGTGGGGAGCAGAGAGCAGCCCCTTGTGTGCATCCCTGCTTGAAAATATAGGTCTTATGCAGAGGGCACCAAGTAGAGGATAGGTCCCATGGTAGTCTCCAGCACCTCTCAGCCTGCAACTCCCTAATGCCTCTCAACCCGAGCTGTACACTATGAATTCACTCAGCTCCATCCACACTGATCTATCCATCAACCTCAGCACCCAACCCAGCACAGGCCGGCGCCCACTGCTGCCCTTGCAAATGGTTGAGGCCAAGGAAGCCCCCTCCATTATAAGTTCACCTGCAGACATCTCTCCTGTTTTCTGAATTTAGTGAAGTGCACACCTAGCATTGGTTCAGATAACCAAAAAAAAAAAAAAAAGCAAGATGCATTCGAAATTCGAAACACAGGTGCAGAATTGTGGTAGTCCTAGAAAAGGCAAAAGAAACAGGATCCATTTCCTAATGCATATAACTCAAGTAAATCTCCTGCTGAATACGTGTCTGATGTAAGTATCCGCCAGTGTCCTGCTCCCAGGGCGATGGCATGCATAAAAATAAATTCTTGTGGTTTTTTAGTTCCAGTTCTAAAGTAAAGTCTTGCCCTTGCATTTAAAGCTTCTGGTCCAGTGAAAAGATCTCCTGTGAGATCATGTTCCAGTGATCAGGGCTAGCTCTCAAACAGCAAAGAGGAAGTGAACCAAAGACACTGCAGGAAGCTGTGCTACATCTATTTCTGATCTCAAAGCCCAGGAAAGGCAGATGTGGAAAAAATGATGGCTTTCATTGCCCAGAGCCTGACATTGGACAGTGGTGCCCACTAAATGCTGTGAAGAGCTGAAGAGAAACTTGCAGTACTTGTTCTGAGTTATGAGATTAAACACAAGATGATACAAACACATTTAGCAAGAGACATTTACAGTAATGTGCTAGCAGTCAAGAAGACAGCGATGATGTAAAGTTTCTGACAGAAAAAAATACTTCCAAGCTGCAAAACACACAATACAAGCAGCAACTCAAATGCATGCTGAGGAGTCACTGGGAGAAAGAAAAATAAGTGTGTTTAGTCAGTAAGATACACATTCAGGAAAATTAAACAAACAAAAAACCACAATTCCTGAACCTCAAAGCACTCAGGTTTGGGTCAGTCAACACATTTTCACACCACCTCCAATTTAACTACACTAACGAATGCTTTAAGATTGTGTGAAGAGTCAAATAAGGGTGGTTTTGAATTTGAGATTGCACTCACTCTCCCTCTGCACTGAAGCCTGCATACACACGTGTAAACCAAGGCTGATGCATGTGTGTCTCCAGGCTCTCCAACTGCAAGGTGTGATCAGCCTCCCAGCAGCCAGTCCTGCATTTGGTGTACAGGACACAAGTTCAAACCACAGCTTGCAACATCACCAGAAGACAAAAGCTCTGGGGCTCAGCTCATGAAGGCTGAAATCAAGACTGCTCTTCACTCAGCTCCTTTGTCTCACTTGAAGCCAGGTGCCAGTACACACAAAGCTGAAGAAGAGCAGTAACTGCTAAGGGTGTACAATCTTCCACCTCCTCTCAAATTACATGAGCTAATAATCCAAATCAAGACAGGCCTAAGAAGGGAAATGCTTTGGGCAGGAGCCTTTTCGGCTCTGTGTTCGTACAGTGCTTACCCCAGTGGGCGACTACTGACAGATGAGCTTGCTCCATTGTTAGAAACTGCAAGCAGTAATTACTGGTGCTGAACATAAAAGTACTGCTGGTGTTGAAAAAAGCCCTGCTGCAGTAGCAGTGATTTACCTGCATGCACCAACACTGCATGTGGGATGGGACAGAAAGAAGCACTGGCTCAACACTGCTAAAATACAGGACTTGGCAGGGGAGGTCCTGCAATGCACTGAGTCACCAATATATCAGTATCTTCAGCAACCTTCTCCAAAATGCTGACCTTAAAAACCCACCCACCTTATGAGACCTAAGAAGTTTTTTTTTAAGATCCTGCAGCTACTATTTTTCACTGCAGTTATTAGCAGATTTGTTTCACTTCAGCAAAGAGCTAAACTAAAACAGTGCAAACAGATTTCTTGCACCCGTAGTGAGGTAACAGTTTACATGTGTGTGTCAGGTACGACCAGAAAACTCTTTCTTTTCAGCAAATACCCATTTCTTGTTCCTCTATACCTTGAGTTAAAGAACGGTGGCAAAATTGCAAATGGAATGAAAGACACAGGAGAAAATATTAGCCACAGAATTGCAGAATGTTAGGAAGGGGCCTCAAAAGGTCATCTAGTCCACCATCCCTGACACAGCAGGATTGCCTTGAGTAGGTCACACAGGAAGGCATCCAGGTGAACTCTGAATGTCTCCAGTGGAGGAGACTTCACAACCTCTCTGGGCAGCTTGCTCCAGGGCTCCAGGGCTCACAATGAAAAAGTTTTCCATGATGTTCACCTAGAACTTCTGAAGCTCCTGAAGCCTGCACCCACTGCTCCATGTCCTATCACTGGACACCACTGAGAAGGGCCTGGTCCTGTCCTCCTGACACTCACTCTTCACATATTTATAAACATGAATGAGGTCACCTCTTAGCCTCCTGCAACCTAAAGAGCCCCAGCTCCTTCAGCCCTTCCTCATAAGAGACAAGTTCCACTCCCTTGGTCATCTTTGTGGCTCTGTGCTGGACTCTTCCAAGCAGCTCCCTGTCCTTTCTGAACTGAGGGTCATCTGGTTGCCCTTGATACCTTAAACAGAATGTTATTTTCTGGAGTAGATTTTTAGTGGAGCAGGGTGAGGGTGGTGGACTGCAGTTGTGAGCTGGATGCCAGCCCAGCAGTATGTGCTGTTTCTCATGTGGTGGTTCTTTGCCTCTACCTGGCCAGCTCCAACACTGTCAGCAGGGAGGTGAGCACAGGCTGGCACACCACCAGGGAAGCTGGTTGAGCTGCAGGTTGGCAGCAGTAACTGTTCAGAGGGACAGAAATGAGCCAGCTGGCTAACAACTCTTCCAATCCCAAACCTGCATAGTTTTTTTTTGTTGTTGTTGTTTGTAGAGCCTATTTGTGAAGTATACTGGACAGGACAACAGCCATAAAAATGACAGAATGAAAAAAGCTTTGAGGAGGGTAATCATTCTGGCCTTGTCATCAGTGAAGCTGGGGCAAAATCAAAGTGCACTGTGTTCTTCAACACTGCTTTTGAGAAGTTCCCCAGCCAACAAGCTTTGGTGTGACAGCAAGACCTGCTGTTGCAGTTCAAAGATTCCTGAGAGAGATGGCTCCCTCGTGCAGGACAACAGCTAGGGTCAGAAAACACAGTGATCCTCAAAGAAACGGTTTTGATAANCTCGTGCAAGTAAAATTACCTGTGCAATAAACATTTTTTCATCTTTCTACTTTCAGCAATCTACAAGTAAAATTTGGTGCATCCTTTCTAGAAAGTAAAACAACTTACATTTTCACATCATTCAGCTACCCATCATATTAAATGATCTAACAGTAGGCATGATGTGTCCTTCAAATCATGATAATGAAGACTGAGCTCTGAACTAGTCCAGCTGTACTTTTGCTACAAGACACTGTCCTAATATGAGACATCATTTATAAAAGGAAGGGAGAAAGCAACACATTCATGATGCTGCTTTCATCAAAGGACAAAAATGCAGAAAATGTACCACAGGATCACAGAATGTGTCAGGGGCTGGAAGGGACCTCCGAAGCTCATCCAGTCCAACCCCCCTGCAGAACAGGATCACCTAGACCAGATCACAAAGGAACGAGTCCAGGTGGGTTTTAAGTATCTGCAGAGCGAGACTCCGCAACCCCCCTGGGCAGCCTGTTCCAGGGTTCTGCCACCCTCACAGGGAAGAAAATTCCTCCTCAGGTTCACATGGAACCTCCTATGCCTCAGCTTCCACCCATTGCCCCTTGTGCTGTCACTGGGCATCACCCAGCAGAGCCTGGCTCCAGCCTCCTGCCACTCACATTTACATATTTATAAACACACATGAGGTCACCTCTCAGGTTCCTCCAAACCAAATTGCCCCAGCTCCCTCGGGCTCTCCTGTGGAAGATGTCCCACTCTGTTCATCATTTTGTGGCTCTGTGCTGGGCTCTTTCAAGCAGCTAACTAGAAATGTTTTCTTCCTTACCTAATGATGAGATTATTTAACTGGAGCTCTGTGCTTAAAGACTTGAAAAGGCAAACTCTCTGTGGCTCTCGTGCATGTTGCCTGGCTTCAATTCACTTTCCTCCTGAGAGAAACAACTATGGAGGAAAGATTATTGTAATGCATCAGACTGCTGACAGAACAGGCCCATCTACATGGCTGTCCCACTTATACCAGATCTATCAAAGATGTTTTCATGGGATGACTCAAATGACTAATCCAATAAAAGACTACATTTGGCCTGGAGCTTAGTTTTATCAATGGATTAGTTATGTGATCCAGCTCAGCCCAGAGCTACACAATCATTAGCTCCAGCACAAGGGAAGTTGCAGAAGCGCCACATGAGATTACACATAACATTAAATCCTACTCAAAAAAAATCCACCAAACTTCCCCCTCTCAATTCAATGAGAAACAACAAAATTAGTGTAGCAGCATAGAGATTTTACCACATTGACAAATGATTTGCTTTAAAATACTTTAGGCACAGATTAACAAAAGAAGCCTACATTAAGACTGCAAACTCTTTACATTTTCTGGCCAAGACTTTGCAAAAAACCTTTCCATTTTAAAAGTAGCACAGTGGAAATCTGCTTAAAATTAAACACAGAAGGCTTTTCCAATAGCAACTGAACAGTATAAAAAGATTGTACCGTCGCAGGAACTAATGTCTGAGTGACGTGCTACTCTGAAATCTGGGTTTTGAACACAAAAAAGGAAGTGATCTACTGTGTCAAAGGCAAAATGAAGTCACTTGTTCTCTTTGAAAGTACTAACACCACAATTTTCAAGACCAGTCTTTCTAATTCATAGATAATATTATTCCCCTTTAAAAAAGTTCTCTTTAGCATACTGAAAGTCAGAGATAAAACTGGAGTTATCCTATTGCAATCACTTGAGTGTAACAGGGGGTTTCGGTACAGGTACATGAATGGCTGCAACACTCTCTATAGTTAGGTTGCAGATTCCAAAAGCCTAGATTATTTTTTATTAAGCCCATTGCTCAAAAAAACCCAGAATAAAGTAATAGCATCCTGTAAATCAAGGCTCATGAAATGACAGTATTGTGCTAAAATTCAGCTTAACAATGACTGACTATAGAATTATTAATGTTAGACAGAATCATTCGTTCTTCCAGTTATCTTGTTTCAAAGTTCATCAAAAACTGTCACAGAAAGATGCATTCTTCAGTTTAAAATGAAATCACCTTCTAAGCTACACAGCTCTCAGATGATACACGGGTCCTTGATTCCAGAAACTTAAAATTTACTCTAATCTCATCTGGCAACTTCAACATATACAATGACTTAATTAAAATATAACCAATTAATGATGGTGTTAGAATGCACAGTGTCAAGTTTGAAGAGCTACCAGGGTTGATAGTTACTATAGTTTTGTTTCAAAACAAAACTGCCAGTTAGAGAACACTCACCTAGAAAGCATACGTGGTCAATTTATTTATCCAACTCTACAAGGACTGTAATTGTATCGGTGTGTCCTCAAAGGCTCCAAAACATTCATGCTACTGAAAAATATTTAAATTATCACATTGGTAACATGCAGTTCAATTCCAGAGTCCTCCAGAGAAATCTGCAAACTTTGGTGTGCAGCACCTTCAGCACAAATGCTTTGCTGGGCCCTGCTACACAACATTGTTATGCCAGAAACAAGCCACAGTCTGCCTTTGAAACAGCTGACAAGAGAAAGTGAGGGCAAGATGATAAAGCAAAGAAACATTAGAGAATTATTATTTTATTGTACCTACTGCGCTACATAACCTTACTACCAAAACAAAAGCAGTGCACAGAGTCGGGTAACCAGATGTAAAAGCTGTGCTAAACTGAATGGATGTTCTCCATTCCGATACCGAACGCAGGGCCTTTAACACTAAGGTGTCTTTAGACACACTGTACACAAACAGTGCCTTACACACATAATTGCATTATTTCAGCCACTGAAGCACATTTAAATTGTGCTAATGAGTAGTTCTGACTTTACAGGTACCTACACTGACATCAGAGAGGTGGCCTGTCGTGAACAATTTGATCTTGAAATCCAAGGAAATTGCATCAGTTGCTGCCCTTTGTCACAAGCAGTGTTCTGCACCGCAGTGAGAAGCAAACACAAGGCAATGCTGCCTTTGCCCAGCTCCAACGCAGTCTGTACTTTCGGCAGCATATGTACTGTTTAAGGTATTTTCTCTGCCGTGGCTTCAGCTGACTTTGCAGACTAGGGGCACAGAACAGAGTAAAACTCAGACTAGGCTGGTCACTAGCAGCATGGTGCATTTACCTATGGAAAGCCAGCCTCAGGTGGAGACACACCTGAAAACCTAAGCCACTGCAACCCCCAGACATGCTGTAATGAAGCGCTTCAGGGATTCTAACTACTTCTGACTAACCTGCATCTGAATGGAGCATCAAACAGGCTTCATTTTCAGATAAATGCCTACTACAGTTGGTCTACTGCAGTTCAGTTGTCATAGATTCTTAACACTAGTTTCTCCCAACTAGGATGCTAAGAAAAGGTACTTCTTTTGCTAGAATGATGCCACAGACTCTTAATAGCTTCTGCAAACACCCTGTTCATAATGCTGATTTAAAGAGAACCACTGGAATCAGAAATGATGCTGCACATGCATGATATAAATCAAATCCCAGGCAAACTGGTTAAGAGCATATGAGCAGAAATGGCTCCTCTGGATCTGTAGAAGGTGAATGTCGGTGACAGCCAAAGCAGATGTAACAATCAATACACTAAACAGTAACTTGTTCAAAATTTTCTTATGATTCAAGACAGGAAGAAGACAGGAAACAACCATACACCATTACAAGAGAAGCAAGTCTAAGTGTAGGTTCCACCAGGTGTTATATCCCTTCCTTACTGGGGCACTATGAAAGAACTTGCTTGGAGATGTTGTTCTTTGTAAAGGCTGAGGGAAGCAAAGGCCAAGTGCAGTGTTCGTTTGCTCATCATCATCTTAGCTCCACTACTGTCCTAAGATGAGCCAACACAACATGCAGTAGGCAGTTCAACATAAAGGCAAAAGAAAAAAGCCAACATCCAAACAAAATGCAGGTGGAGTTCCACCTTTTGGCCATTAGCCCTTAAATACTCTCTCAGAATTCTGAATGATGTACTATCTGTGTAAGGACAACAAGAAGCAGACTCCCTGTTACAACAAAAATAAGCAAGGGAAACCATTATTAATGCAACAGTCAAAATATAATAATTTATTATTATATAATATATATATATCTCCAATTATTACATATAATAAAATATATTATACAATACAAAGTGGAACTTTCTAGTCATATAATGCCATACTCATATTAGGGAAAAGACATTACATATGTTGTTTATTGTCAAGTTATGTTAATTAAATGTGTAAATCTGTAACTGTTAATATATTACTATAGTTCACATTACAATATAGAAAGAATAGCATAGTTTTACAAGGTAGAAGAAAACTGTCTTTTTTTAGGAGAAACAGATCTGTCAGTCTGGACTTACATAAAGCTGCTAAGTAGGGTGAAAATGGGGCTTTGTTACTGTGGTATTTGGTAAAACCTATCTTTCTGCAGTGTACTGCCGTGGCCAGCATACCTATTGATGCATAAACAGACTCAAAGTTGTAAGCCTGACAAAAACAGAGTAACGGGATGCTTTTCACCATGCGCCAAAAAGCCAAGATGAACTCTTGGTCATAGCATGAACCTGCTTTTCACACTGTTATGAAAGCACTGATGCAGGCAGTAGAGTAGTTTGGATCATTCTGATTACAGAGGTCATGACATGCTCTTGCAGACCATTTTTCGATTTGCTCTTTATCTCGATGGATTTTTCAATTGTCTCTATATTCACTGAGGCGCAGACGTGCATGCTTGAGGGCAACCCTTCAGTAGAGGGTGGAGCTGCTCCAGGTTGACTGGGGCGTTTAAGGGACAGTCGTATTTTCCCTTATTGTATATTGCCTGCAGGCAGGCAAGCCTCCGAAGCACACTGCTCAGCTCAGGGAGACTGGTCACTTCTAACTCAGTCAGCTCCCCTCTGTAGGCTGGTCGGAAGCTACTTCCCCAAAAAGCTATCCACGCCGTCAGGCTGCGGGACCCCTCAGGTTCCCGAGTCAGGAACACGTCGTCCCCCCAGTCGCCGGCTGCTTCGTCAGAGTCCAGAAACACTTTGTCTCCGCCAGCTTGGGAGACTCGATAAACATATTCTGCAAC
>WBNM01038500.1:0-29970 GCA_013399055.1 Ramphastos sulfuratus
CATTCTATGATTCTAATTTCCTCCTAATACCTCCCCCTCTTCCAGTTTTATTCATTCCAAAGTGGTACCAACCCTTCAGAGGATCGCTTGCACTCAGCAGCTTCCCATTGTTGTTCCACTTACCCCAACCCAGCCAGAGCAGAGGGCCAGGGAGTTGGGGGTGGGGAGAAGTGGAGGTGCAAATAGCACAAGCCCAGCACATTTCCCTCTGCCAGTGCCTCTTGCTTTTTTTTAGGTTTTTTTTTTTCAAGTGAGTAGAATTTCTTCCCACTACGCATTAGCGCCCAACGTAATGGTGCAAAGCATTTTTCATTTATCATCATAATGCCAGTCAAACGAACCCCCTAATAACATAAATGCAAGAGGAAAGCTATTAGAGTTTATTTGTGCAGTGGCTTTGAACTCGTCCCCACTGCTCCAACCATCTAACTGGTAGTGGGGGAGGGAGAAGAAGGGGGGAGGATATGGACAGAGTTTGCATCTTTAGGGTCCTTTCATCAAGAGCTGTTCCTCAGCCAAAGTCTTTCCTTACAGACCACTGCAACCCTGCACATGTAGCTGTGTTTGCTGAGCTATCAAATTAAACACCTAAATACCTGAAATAATTCAGCCCTGCTTGGAATCACAAACAGCCACTGAGATCTTGAGTGCTTTTCCATAGGAGTGCTGTGCTCCAAGTTGAGGTGCTGGGAAGCGACACAGTGGCTATCAGCAGTCACCTCCAGCCCAAGATCTCCAGATTCTTTGCCTGCTAATCCTCCTACATGCACCTGAAAACAGGCATTTACCTCCTCAAGATCTACAAATTCTTTGCTTTCTAATCCTCCTACATGCACCCAAACCCAGGCATTTACCTTCTCAAGATCTCCAAATTCTTTCACTTCTAATCCTCCTACATGCACCCAAACCCAGGCATTTACCTCCTCAAGATCCACAAATTCTTTGCTTTCCAATCCTCCTAAATTTGGGTTCCTCACTCCAAGAAGGAGATTGAGGGGCTGGAGTGTGTCCAGAGAAGGGCAAAGCAGTTGGAGAAGGGTCTGGAGAACAAGGCTGGTGAGGAGCAGCTGAGGGAACTGGGGGGGTTGAGTCTGGAGAAGACTGAGGGAAGACCTCATTGCTCTCTACAACTCCCTGAAAGGAGGCTGCAGACAGGGAGGTGGGGGTTGGTCTCCTCTCCCTAGGATCAAGTGATAGGAGAAGAAATGGTCTGGGGCTGTGTCAGGGGAGGTTAGGAACAGTTTCTTTGCTGTGAGAGTGGTCAGGGATTGGCACAGGCTGCCCAGGGAGGTGGTGGAGCCCCCATCCCTGGAGGTGTTCAGGAAACCTGTGGGAATCTGGGACATGGTTTAATGGCCATGGTGAGGTTGGGTTGCTGGTTGGACTGGGTGATCTTGGAGGTCTTTTCCAACCAGCACAATTCTCTGAGTCTCTGAGTAGCTGGGGCTGCTGCCAGCTTGAAACCTCACTAGGCACATCCCTTCCTTGGAAGTTCCCTGAGTGCTAAGCACAGTGATTTGTAGAAGTCAAGTGAAATGGGTTTCTTAGCTTAATGAGTAAACTAATTTGTCAGGTGGACCTGTTCTGCTTCCCTCTGCAGTGCAGGTTCTCCCTGCCAGCAGCACACATCCTGACACACTAGTTCCAGCATGCCTGAGATTAGCTCAGCCCCATAAGCAGGGTGGTGATTTGGCACCAAGGCTTTCTCCACACAAAGATGAGCTTTAGTTTTTGTTTGTTTGCTTGCTTTAATAAAGCACAAGAGTACAGCAGTTTGCTCTCCTCATAGGTTTTGAAATATGCATTTAATTTAGGCTTGATGAGGAAATGATTGTGTATGAAATGAGATGCCTGGTGATGGCTCTGCAGGACAGAGCTGCTGTGGGATGAGAGCTGTTGGGACAAGTTAAGCTGGAAGATGTTGAGGCTGGGGGATGCAGGGAGCTGGACTTGGAGTGATGAGGGTGAGCAAGAGGGAAGGAAGCAGGACAGGAGGTGTTGTGTCCAACACGTGCACTGCTTTGGGGCTATGGTAGAGGGCTGTAGGATTTGCAAGCAAGCAGCAGCACCAAGGAGGACCTATCCCTGTGGTGCAGGCTGAGGGCAAGCTGCCATCAATGAGGCACAGCCAGTGGTGTGGAAGAGCTTCCCCATGCCAAAACCAGTGAGTAATGCTGGGGGTCAGGCTGAGGGGCAGAGAGGTGCTCACCAGCCCTTTGCCTATTACCTGCCCACAGCCAGAACCAAACCCCATCTCTCCTGCTCCTGCAGCTTTACAGAGCTGTAGAAACAACCACCCATAAAAGCTGGACATATTCAAAAGCTCTACCCCTGCCTCTCTGCTCACAGCTGCTGGGCTCTGAGATGCAGCCTTTGCAAGGAGCTGCCCTGGATGCAGAGGTGCAATGGGAGGGGAGGAGAGGTGAGGTGGGAGACAAAACTTGGGTGGAAAGAAGATGACATGAATTGGAGAGCAAGAGTCACTGAAGAGTAGGTCTCTCAGGAAGGGAAGACAATAAAACCCAGGGAGTCAGACAGAGATTAATGAGTGTTTCCCACATATGATAATTCCTGGACATCAACACATTGCATTTCATATTCTCATGGGCACCGAGATGGATTGCATCTCTCTGACCCTCTGCACAGTGGGCAGAGGTCCTGCCTGGCTTTGCAAGACACCAGCCCACCCCGTGGCACATCTGTGTGGGGTTCTGGGTGCACAAGGGATGCATTTTCTGCTGCAGCCTGTGCATTGGAGCCTCTGCAGCAGCAGCACATCCAGCTGCCAGCAGCTGGGCACTGGCGACGTGTCCCTGAGTGCTGGCTGAGGACACAACAGCCTCTTTTGGACAGGTGTCTGTCAAGGAGCCCATTGCATCCCCATCCACATGTCAGCCTGCTGGAGCACCACTGTGACCAGCTGTTGGCTCCATGACCTCCTTGGAGATGCCAAATTGCATCCACTGTGTGTGGCTAACTGGATGTTAGACTCCTGTGCTCCCATCCATCAGACAGCAGCTGGAAGGAGACCTGGCCCTGACATCCCATGTTTAACACCAACCCACTGCATGAGCCAGCCAGGGGGTTCTGCAGGGCTGATCTCCATCACAGCTGGCACCAGTATTTTGCACAAGTGGAGCACAGGTGGTTGTGCTGCTGGATGGGCAAATCCTGCCCTTCTCAGCTTAGACTTGGACTTGATGATCTTTGAGGTCTCTTCCAACCTTGCTTATACTGTGATACTGTGACTCAAAAGGAACAGAATCACAGAATGGTGAGGGTTGGAAGGGACCTCTGGAGATCGAGTCCAATCCCCCCTGCTAACACAGGTTTGCCTAGAGCAGGTTGTACAGGAGCATGTCCAGATGAGTTTTGGAGTCTCCAGAGGAGACTCCACACCCTCTCTGGACAGCCTGCTCCAGGGCTCCAGCACCCTCACAGCAAAGAAGGGAAACCTCCTGGGTTGCAGTTTGTGCCCACTGCCCCTTGCCTTATCACTGGCCACCACTGAGAACAGACAAGCCCCATCCTCATGACCTCCACCCTTTAGATGCTGATCAGCATTGGGAAGATCCCCTCTCAACCTTCTCCTTTCCAGGCTAAACAGAGGTAATTCAGAGTGAATCTGCTACTGCAACCTCAGACTATGCTGGATGTCCCTTGACACCAGCCAGCCACTCTGCACCACCTCCATGCATCCATCCAAGCCCTGTACCAACTATGCTTGAGCTGCCACAAGCCTGCTTTAAAAAAAGCTCCCACAAAGCCCATGGGAAAGTGGACTTTGTGCAAGCTCCACAGAAACTGTTGAAGCAGACAAATCTGCTCTAGCAACCATCCATGGTCCCTGCTGTGCCCTGTGTCTGCAGCTACTTCACAGGTCCTGTCTGTGCCCAAGGCTGCTCCAAGGCAGACCTCAGTTTGCCCAGCACTGCAGTGCCTGTCAGCTCCCCACCAAGATTTGTGGGCTGTGCAGAATTGCTTTATTGACATTTAAAGGTCTTTGCCAACCTGGCCTCATGCATCTTTGTTATGGAGGACAGGATTCACATCACCCAAGTCTGCTGCCTTAAAGTTCAAAGTGAAGCATAAGCCATTTTTGCCTTCTCAGCTGCTGTGACAGCTACCAGAGAGGTGAGAAGCAGCGTGCCGAGGGCCCTGCTGCAGGTCCATGGGGTCTGCCATGGCCACCAAAGCCTTACAGCCACTGTGAGCAGGGTATTGATGGAAGAGGCTCTGCCAGCTTTAAACAGCAGCAAAGAATGAAGCCAGTCCTTCCTACAAGGAGCTGGACACCTGCAGATGTGTGCCACATCATTCGGACAAGCAGCTTGAGGTCACAGAGATGACAGCAAACTGCTTCACGTCCTCAGCTGGAGCAGGATACAACCAGGGGAATCCTCCAACTTGAAATCATAGAATGGTTTGGGCTTGGAAGGGACCTAAAAGATCATCCAGTTCCAATCCCCCTGCCATGGGCAGGGACACCTCCCACTAGCCCATGTTGCTCAAGGCCTCATCCAACCTCCAGGAATGAGGCATCCACAACCTCCCTGGGCAACCTGCTCCAGTGCCTCACCACCCTCACTGGAAAGAATTTCTTCCTAATCTTCAGTCTCAGTCTCTCTCCCTCAAGCTTCAATCTATTCCCTCTCAGCCTTTCACTACAAGCCCTTGTCAAAAGCCCCTCCCCAGCTTTTTTGTAGCCCACTTCAAGTACTGAGGGCAAAAATATGCAAGACAGTGGGAATACAAAGAGGATGAGAGCCAAGGGCATATCTTCCACCTCTGGCAAGCCTTTATCAACCCCAAAATCCAGAGCTGGACAGAAGGTACTTAAAACAGCATCACAGCATGGCAGGACACAGCTCATGGAGCTTCTGTTATGTGTTCAAGGATGCTCAGAGCTTGGGAAGAGCCTAGGAGTGGGATCTGCCTGGTAAAGACAGACTGCAGGCTTTGAGGGGGAAGGTAATTTGGGGGAGAGTGGTGATGAAATGATGGAGTTCACAACCTGAGCCGTGGAAGAAGGATAACAGACTTCAAAAGCCAGATTTCAACCAATTCAGGGAGCTGGTAGCTGGGGTCTCCTGGGAAAATAATCTAAGGTACAAAGAAGGGAAGAGCTGGCAGTTAGTGAAAGGGACTGTATTACAGGCACAATAGCAGGCTGTCCCCATGCAAAGGGAAGATAGGAAGCATGGGAAGAAGCTGCTGAGGCTGAATCAATGGCTTAGAAATCAAGGAGGAACCAGAGGAAAAAACT
The DNA here is from genome assembly GCA_013399055.1 of Ramphastos sulfuratus. Classification (NCBI taxonomy): domain Eukaryota; kingdom Metazoa; phylum Chordata; class Aves; order Piciformes; family Ramphastidae; genus Ramphastos; species Ramphastos sulfuratus. Next base: position 5,267 of record WBNM01038500.1, read on the forward strand.
AAAATAAAATGAGGAAACACAGAGCTTGGTAATGAGGGCTGCGTGGAACAGCAGCAAGGCAGCAGCACTGACATGCCAAACAAGTTTCAGTTAGCAAGGGGCACGAGAAGAGAACAAAAAGGCTCTTGGATGTGGTTAAAGGAAGAGGAAGCAGGAGGTTAGGTCCATTACCAAGTAGGGGAGGAAAGCACACAGCAGGGATCTTCACCGCCCTCTTTGATTATAGAATCAGAGAATTGTTTCAGTTGGAAAAGGCCTCTAAGACCAGCAAATGCAACCATCACCAGCAGACCACCATGGACATTAAACTGTGTCCCTTATATACCTGTATAAAGGACACTGAATGGGTCCAGAGGAGGCCACAAAGATGATCAGAGGGCTGGAGAACCTCCCCTATAGGGACAGGCTGAGACAGTTGAGGCTGTTGAGTCTGGAAAAAGAGAAGGCTCTAGAGAGACCTTAGAGCAGCCTCCCAGTACCTGAAGGGGGTACAGGAGAGCTGGGGAGGGACTTTTGACAAAGGCTTGGAGTGACAGGACAAGGGACAGTAGATTGAAGTTTGAGCAGGAGAGATTTAGACTAAAGATTAGGAAGAAATTCTTTAGAGTGAGTGTGGGGAGACACTGGAACAGGTTGCCCAGGGAGGCTGTGGATGTCCCCTCCCTGGAAGTGTTCAAAACTAGGTTGGATAAGACCTTGAGCAACTTGGGCTAGTGGGAGGTGTCCTGCCCATGGCAGGGGGTTTGGAGCTGGATGAGCTTTAAGGTCCTTTCCAACCTAAAGAATCTATGAATCTATGACAGGAGGGTGTGTGATGAACTCCAAAATATAGGTTAAGAGAGAGATGGATGAACATTTACACAATTTACTCTGCTCTTTTGAGACCCCACCTGGAACACTGTGCAGTTCTGGACCCACCAACACAAGCAGGACGTGGAACTGTTGGAGCCAGTCCAGAGGAGGCCACGAAGATGCTCAGAGGGCTGCAGCAGCTCTGCTATGAGGACAGGCTGAGAGAGTTGGGGCTCTGCAGCCTGGAGAAGAGAAGGCTTCCAGGAGACCTTGGAGTGGCCTTCCAGTATCTGAAGGGGGCTACAGGAGGGCTGGGGAGGGACTATTGACAAGGTCTTATAATGAGAGGACGAGGAGGAATGGGTTTGAAGTGGCAGAGGGGAGATTGAAACTGGATGTTAGGAAGAAGTTGTTTGCAGTGAGGGTGGTGAGACACTGGCACAGGTTGCCCAGGGAGGTTGTGGAGCACAGAATCACCCAATGTTATCGAAGATCACATTCAGTGATTCTGTGCTCCACAACCTCCCTGGAGGTGTTTAGGACCAGGCTGGATTGGGCCTTGAGCAATCTGTTCTAGAGGGAGGTGTCCCTGCCTGTGGCAAGGTGTTGGAACTGGATGAGCTTTGAGGTCCCTTCCAACCCAAACCATTCTATAATACAAAGGCAAGGAGGGACAGGAGAGAGTTAAACCAAACTCAGCTGGCAAAGCCTAAGGAAAGTCTCCTGAGGGAGCTGAAAACTCAGGCAGAGCGGTCCCTGAGCCATCAGCAGTGCTCTTTGGGAGCTCCTGGAGGCCAGCAGAAAGGGCAAGAAATCTTCACATCTTTAGGAAGAGAGCTGGGAGCTGCAGCAGGCAATCAGCTCAGCTTCAATCACTGGCAAGATACTAAAACAAACGCTGAAACCATCGCGGCTTGTAAGTGCTGGGAATTTAATAAAGTGAGAGGGGAAAAAAAACCTCCACGGCCCCTCACAACCACCACCAACACGAGTTTGTCAAGAACAGATCATGTCAAACCAACCTAATTTCCACCTTGACAGGATAACTAGGCTTGGTGGATAAGAGGAATGCTGTAGACATGATAGACCTTGACTTTAATAAGGCTTCTGACGTCGGTCCCACGCGGCACCCTCCGAGGAAAGTTGAGGAAACACTGCCTGGATGTAATCACTGAGGCTGGGGGGCAGAGGGGAGGAGGGATAACAGCCTGTTGACAAAGTGCTCTCAAAGAGGGCTTATCTATTATTTACGACCCAGCTAGGAGGGCAACCTCCAGCTGGATTCCTCCGGGGGCTGTCCCGAGCCCTGCTTTCTCCTGCATTTGCATTTAGCAGTTGCTTTTGCTCCAGATCCAGCAGCAGGCTTATTAATATGTGTGGAGGATGCCAAGCTAGAAGGACAGGGGCTGGAAGGGCTCCAGGGGTAGGACCAGAATCTCAAATCACCTCCAGCACTGAGCAAGAGGAAACTTGATATGGACAAGTGCGATGTGATACGAGGAGGAGAAACCAAATGTGTGTAGAAAAAGGAGGAAAAACAACTAAGGAACCACAGCCAGGAGAGGAGCTGAGCACCACAGCAAACCACAAGGTACAAAAGAAATCAAGCAGGCTGTAAAAGATGGGAAACCTCATACTAACATAGAACCCCAGGTTGGAAGGGATCCTCACCTAAAGGAGACTCCAGGAGAGCTGGAGAGGGACTTTGTACAAATGCATGGAGTGACAGGACAAGGAGTAGTGGCTCCAAACTGGGAGAAGTTGGATTTAGATTAGACATTAGGAAGAAACTCTTCCCACAAGGGTGCTGAAGCACAGCAACAGGTTGCCCAGAGAAGCCTGGAAGTGTTCAAAGGCAGGTTGGATGGGGTCTGGCAGGAGGTGTCCCTGCCCAGGGCAGGGGGGTAGGAAGTAGATCATCTGGTCCAACCTCTCCTAGGAGAAGCATGGTCTAGATAAGATGTCCCAGCACCACATCCAGCTGATTCTTAATGTCCAATGCTGGAGGCTCTACCACTTCCCTGAGGAGATTGTTCTGATAGCTGATTGACCTTGTTGTGAAAGATTTTCCTCTGGTGGCTAACCAGAATCTCCCCAGGAGCAATCTAAGTGTTGTAAGGTGGACAAAGGAGAATTATTTTGCACTGCTTGGTTCAGTCTGAGGCCTCAGCTGCCCTGCTTCATCCTGATGTGGACATCAGGCTATCAGAAAGCTCAAGGGTAAGTCACTGTAGCATAACAGTTTAGCAACTACCCAATGACCTGCTCTAACCATCTCATCTTCCTCCACAGCACATCTGGCTCTGCTCAGCCCACAACTGCAGGTTCCTTTCCAGATCAACCCAAACTGCACCTCTAACTGCTGTGATGCAGTGGGGTTGTGCATCCAAGGCACGGATGAGATGCGTGGGAGTGAGCTCATGGAATAGCAATGAAATCAGTGAGAGATGCAGACAACTCTAGAGGAAGATTAAAGACATTGGGGTTGGCTTTGTTATCAGAAGAAAAGATGGAGCAAGATGTGACAGAACTCTTCCCATACATAAACATCCCATGAAGGAAATGGAGGATAATTATTTGCCACATCCCTTGGAAGAGGCAGAAGAAAACAGCCTGATCTGCTGCAGAGCACATTATGGTTGGATGCTTGACACAACTTGCACTCAGGCTCATGAAACCCTTGCAGAAGGTCTCCAAGAAGCTACATGACCTGCTGGACAAGAAGCTCAGTATGAGCTGTCAGTGTGGTCTGGCAGCCCAGAGAGCAACCAGAGCCTGGGCTGCATCACAGCAGTGTGGGCAGCAGGGTGAGGGAAGTCATCCTGCCCCTCTATACTGGTGAGACCCCACCTGGAGTACTGCATCCAGTTCTGGAGCCACTATTGCAAGAGGACTATGGAGGTGCTGGAAGGTGTCCAGAGAAGGGTCACAAGGATGAGAGCTGGAGCTGCTCTGCTATGAGGAGAGACTGAGGGAGTTGGAGCTTTTCGGGCTGGAGAGGAGAAGGCTCCCAGGTGACCTTATTATGGCCTTGAGTATCTGAAGGGGGCTACAAGAAAGCTGGGGAGGGACTTTTTAGGCTGTCAGGTAGTGATAGGACTGGGGGGAATGGAGCAAAGCTGGAAATGGGGAGATTCAGACTGGATGTTGGGAGGAAGTTCTTCAGCATGAGGGTGCTGAGATCCTGGAATGGGCTGCCCATGGAGGTGGTGGAAGCCTCATCCCTGGAGGTGTTTAAGGCCAGGCTGGATAAGGCTCTGGACAGCCTGATCTAGTGTGAGGTGTCCCTGCCCATGGCAGGGGGTTTGGAACTGGCTGATCCTTGTGGTCCCTTCCAACCCTGACTGATTCTATGATCATCATCAGTTTGTTGCCCATGAAGGATGTGCCAGAAGTGCCCAGCTCCACCCCAGGGTGACATCAGCTGGAAACCCACCAAGCCCTATGGTTATGTAACCCTACAGAAGTCATACAGCAGCAAGACAAGACTCAACAAGCTTCTAGATTCCACAAAAGTGTTGCAGCAGCAAGAAATCACCCTACAAGTCATCTCTGTACTACCACTGAGATCCTTCTGCAAGCAGCTGCTCACCAGTGGGAGCCAGAGCTCTGCTGTCCAAGACAGTGTGACCCCACAAATCACAGCCAGCCCCTCTCAGCACTTTCATTCTTTATTGCTCCAGTGCAGACAGCTCCATTATTTATCCAGATTACTTATTCATGTCCTATTTGCAGGGCCAACCCACTTTGCTGGATTGAGTTGTCAGAGTCTCTCCTCACTCCCAGCTCTTGTCCTCCTTCAAACAGTGTCTGGGCATGGTGGTAGCACCATCTTCATGTAACATCATTGGCTTTGACTAGGGAGAGTCATCCCACCCATCTCAGCCCATCGTGGGTGCTCATTTCTCCCCTCTCTCATACTGCTCAATGTTCTGATGAGGGGAGGATGGAAAAGGCTCAGCCAGCAGTGACAGCTCAGTCTCAGAGGCTGAGTGGCAGAAGCACTGAACATTTCCTGAGGCAACTCAATCAAGAGCAGGGTTTTTTTGGCCATCTTTAGAAACTGCAGCAGCTAAACCAATTCAGACAACTATTCCTCTTACCTGGAGAGACAGCCAGGGCTGGTCATTAAGAGTGAGGTGGCTGCTGGCTTGAATTCAACAGAGATACCCAACATACCTCCCCATCCCCCAGCACCAGAAGGTGTTTTAATCACTCTCATTTCAAGGCTGCACCTTGAGTGCAGAAAGACTTTCATTCATTTTGCACAGATTTGGAGCCTGAAAGATATTGTGACAGGTTATTTGTCTCCAAGCTAACCTGGATCACACCATCTGCCTGCAGGGGAGTGAGACCCCAGGTCAGAGCCCTAGGCACAGGCAAGCCCCCATCACCCAAGCTGAACAGGATCAGTGGCTCCTGAAGGTAGTCAGTTCTATGAATGCTCTCTTGAGGGGCTCAGTTTCCCTGCCTGAAGTGCTGACACATTTGAGTAAAACCTCCAGTAAGAAGCATTTAGAGAATAAAAAGTATTTCTAAGAGCAAAACAGATCAACTCTGCCTGCTCCTCTGCCAAGCCTTGTGTGGATCCTGCACCTTCAAGGTACCATCACAGAATGGTTTGGCTCAGAAGGGACATGAAGATCTAATTCCATCCCCACTGCTATGGGCAGGGACACCTCCCACCAGCCCAGGTTACTCAGGGCCTCATCTAACCTTGCCTTAAACACCTCCAGGGAGGGAACATTCACAACCTCCCTGGGCAACTTGTTCCAGTGCCTCCCCACTCTCACTTTCGATAATTTCTTCCTCATCTCCAGTCTCAATCTCCCCTCTTCCAGCTTAAATCAGCATCATCTCAGACCCACATCTGCAACACCCATCACACACCCTCCCTATGGCACATAGGATTTCCCCAAGGCACTGCTGGGGATGGAAAGAATAAAATAAACTCCAACCAAGCAAACAAATTCCCTTAATAAAATGCTTAGCTCCTGTTAAAACCAAGGGAGGTTTCTCCAAGGAGCAATCACAAGCAGAGCAGCAGCCTAAGCAGGCTGCAGACAGCACTCCAGGCACACATTTCTGACTGTCAGACAAGGTCTGCACCCTATTGCAACGGGTGCTGAGCTCCTCCAAGCACATATGGCAGGTTTTAGGCTGCTGCTGACTTCAGCAAGAATAGAAAACACTGGAAACACCTCAGCCAAAAGCAGTCTCAGCCTATAGCAGGTGCAAGTGGCTTGCTCAGTGTTCCACCGTTCTTGTTATGAAAACCAGGGGAAAACAAGAGGTGCAGCTGACCCTGTGTGTTCAGTTCTCCTCTGTGCCTTAATCATTCATACACTGAGTTGACATTGAGGTGCTGGAGCACGTCCAGAGAAGGGCAATACAGCTGGGGAAGGGTCTGGAGAACAGGGCTGGGGAGGAGCAGCTGAGGGAATTGGAGGATTTGAGTCTGGAGAAGAGGAGGTTGAGGGGAGATCTCATTGCTCTCTGTTCCCTGTAAGAAGGCTGCAGTGGGTGGTGACAGGTGACAGAAGGAGAGGAAATGGCCTGAGGTTGTGCCAGGGGAGGGTTAGGTTGGAGATTAGGAACAATTTCTTGCTGCAAGAGTGGTCAGGGATTGGCATAGGCTGCCCAGGGAGGTGGTGGAGTCCCCATCCCTGGAGGGGCTCAAGAAACCTGTGGCCATGGCACTTGGGGATGTGGTTTAACAGCCATGCTGGTGCCACATTGGTGGTTGGACTGGATGGTCTTGGAGGTCTTCTCCAACCTCAATGATCCTATATCTTGACAAGCATGATCCATGCACACCACAAACCTCCTTACAAAGCACACCACCACCAAGGAGGCCTTTCATGACCTCCAAGCAGACATCCATTTCCAGGTCACTTGAAGAGAGCTATGACAAATTTGCTATCCCAGGAAATCCCCTGCTGGGCAACAGAAAAAACTCCCAGCTCCAACTTCCAGCCTCTTCTCCAAGATGTCCTTTGAGGTGCAGACCAGTGGCAGTAGCTGAGAGATGCTCTATAATCAGTGCATCTCATTTCAATCAACCTGAGCACCATGTTATGCCTTGGGATAAATGTGAAAGGCTGGCATTGAAGTGGGGAAAAAAAAAAAGACAGAAGAGAGTTACCTACTTCAGAAGCTGGAATTTGGCCTTAAAAAAAGGAAAAAAAAAAAGACAAAAAAGAGTTGCTGGAACAAAACTATTAAAGTGCATTTCAAAACATAATAAAGGCAGATTAGCAATCAAACAGAGCAGCTTGCTGGGGGACTGATAAGTGAGGAGGATTCCAGGGGCAGATACCACTACTGAAAAAGGGCCAGAAAGGGCTTGTTTAGAGTCTGAACAGCTTTTGATCCGAAATACAGCATGGAAATTCAGTTCCTCTCATGCATTTTCCATGAGGGAACAAGCCCAATCAGCCTTGTTTTAAGCAGCCAAGCTGAAGCTCCCACCTGGAGGGAGGCAAAATTGCCCAGTGACTCAGTAGCATGATGCAAGCCATGGCCCCATCCCTTGAAGATACTCAAAGCACTTTTGACTCACACTGACAATTATTTGACCCAGCCTGGACTCAACTTTCTGAACCATGCAGTGGAGCAGCTGCAGAAGTCTTGCTCCTGCACCAATCCTGCTGGAATTGGGTCTGGGATCTTATTTGCTCATTAAAAGAGCCATGCAGGAGACACTTTTCATCTCTTAACACTGTCCTAAAAAGTTGAGAAGTCACAGGGAGGAGTTAGTTTAGGGATGGCATGCAGAGGGGCTGGGAGGGAAGGTGGGAGCTGGAAGGTGGGAGCCAGAAGGTGGGAGCTCAGAGGAAAGTAGAACATAGGGGAAAGATGGAAGCTGGGTGGGAAAATGGGACCTGGGAGGAAGGTGAGAGCTGGGAGGAAGGCAGGAGCAAGGTGGGAGCTCAGAAGTAAGGTGGCAGCTGGGAGGAAAGTAGGATCTGGGCAGAAAGTGGGACCTGAGGTGGGGGAAGATGGAAGCTGGGAGGGAAAACGGGACCTGGGAGGAAGGTGGGAGCAAGGTGGAAGCTCAAAAGGAAGGTGGCAGCTGGGAGGAAAGTAGGATCTGGGCAGAAAGTGGGACCTGAGGTGGGGGAAGATGGAAGCTGGGAGGGAAAATGGGAGCTGGGAGGACCAGGGAGGAAGCTGGGAACTGGAAGGAAAGTGGGAGCAAGGTGGGAGATCAGAATAAGCTGGGAGCTGGGAGGAAAGTGGGACCTGGGGAGAAGATGGAAGCTGGGAAGGAAAACAGGAGCTGGGAGGAAGGCGGAAGCTGGAAGGGAAGCTGGGAGAGAAGGTCTGAGCTCAGTGCTTTTCTTCAAAGCCTTCCTCAGTGCCTTACTCAGCGATTCCTGAGCCACAAACAACTAATGAGACAGCAACACGTTGAGCTGCCAAGGCTGGAGCTCCTGCTGCTACAGCCCCAAACCTCTCACTGTCTTCAGAACGAGGAATCAATACAGGTTTTGACACTCATCAAGCTTCAGCATGCCTTCAGGATAGCAAGGAGCAACCCAGGGCCACCTCTGCCAAGACCTCTCTTTCATCTTGTGACCCCTTCACCTCCTGGCTTTGCAGAAATCCTCCTGCACAGTGGAGCTTGGCAATTGCAGGTCCCTGAGACTGCTATGCTCAGCTTCTTCCCAACCAGACTCAGTGGCTGAATTTTGTCTGGTTGAGATTGGAAAGTAGGTGGCTTTTCCTCTCATGCTGGACCTTGGAAGCTTGTGTGATACAAAGAAGAGGCAGATACCTCACTTTAAATTCAAATTTCACATGTATTAGCCCAAAACATGGCTCAGGTCTACTCAATCTCTAAGGTCTCTGTAGAATCACAGAATCAGGCAGGGTTGGAAGGGACCACAAGGANTCCAGCAGAGGGTCAGGATCACTTCCCTCACCCTGCTGCCCACACTGCTCTTGCTTCAGCCCAGGCTCTGGTTGCTTTCTGGGCTGCCAGAGCACACTGACATCTCAGATTGAGCTTCTCATCCACCAGCACCCCCAACAAGTTATGAAGCAACTCCCTCACCAACACCAAACTCCTCTGAGGTGTCCAAAGCAGCCACCAGAAGGTGCTCACCACGATGAGCACACTGGAGCTCAGCTGTCCAAGAAAATGTAGGTGGGAAGTGCTTTTCCCTCTGGGACCTATCCATGAAGAGGAAAGGCAGGATCCCCATGCACTAATTAAAACCAGAGTCCCTGTGGCATCCTCCCAGCAGGGTTTTGGTGGCTTGGCCAGCACAGCCAGGGAGGGCTTCTGGCTGATGCCCCCTCCCCAGTTTGCTGTGACGTTCGTGCAGCTCTCAGCTCCCTCCGAACGTGGAGATGTTCAATCAGCAGGGGTTAGGCAGACTGAAAGCACAAGTGTCTAATCCTTTCACTAGTTAATTAAAGCACCCAGCCATCCCTCAGTCAAACCATTAGCCATGGGTTTTTACAATTAATTATTTGGAACCAAATCAAACAAACAAACAGAAAGAAGAGAGAAAGCAAAGCAGAGACAGGGCACGAAAGAGGCTCCTCCATGCCTCCCAAAGCAAGCCACCAACCTTGTGCCCAGCTTGGTTCAAGCTTGGGTGCTACCTCAAGCTGCTTCTGTGACCTTGGAAAATCCTCTTTGTGTCTCCTTGCTTCACTGCCAGCCCCTCAGGCCATGACCCATTGCTCTGTGCCATGCTCTGCCACTGCCCTAGCAGATCCCTGAAGTGCAAACAATGACTTACAAACCACCAGGGCCCTGTGGTGAGCTCTTGGCAGGCTGAGGCACTTGGGTAGACAGCAGCCAGCACTCCCAGCACTGTCTTCCCTCTCTGCCCAAGGGCTCAAAAGCATCTGCAAGACCTCAGCTGAGCTGAGACCAGAGCAGAGGAGCTTCTCCACCTACATGAAGAGTTTAGTGCACACAAACTGCAAAGAAATTATTCATAAACCATGAGGGCTCTGTGGCGAGGTCTTGGCAGGCTGGGGCACTTGGGTGGACAGCAGTCAGCACTCCCAGCTCTCTTTCCTTCCTGCCCAAGGGCTTACTTACAAAAGCATCTGCAAGACCTCAGATGAGCTAAGAACAGACTGGAGGAGCATGGAGGGCCTGGGAAGGGCTCCTGAATATTGCAAGAAGGGCAAGCAGCTCTCCTCCCTGCTTGGGTAGAGGCTGAGTCCCCAGCTGGAGCTCTCTGGCCTAGTTTATCTCCTCTCTGCCATGAGCTCTCTCCCTTTTTCCACGCTTCATTTCAGCACAGGTATGAAGGGGAGGTGGGGAACAAGGACCAATCCTTTCCCCCTGGTTTCATTCCTTGCTTTGCCTTCCCCTCTCATTCACTGTCACAGCTACTCACTGTCTCTTATCCCCAGCCTTCCTCTCCCCTCCTTGTCCTCTCTGCTCCCCATCAGGACAAGGTTTAATGTCTTTCTATCTCCTCTTGGGTAAATTGCAGCGAGGCTGCCGGCTGCTGGGGTGGAACACACTGTTTTATATGCGCCATAAAAGGAGAGAGCTCTGTAAACAATATTATTTTTAATAAAATCCAAGGCTTTGGCAGGCCAGCTGCTTTTGTGTCTGTCTTAATTTAATCAGCAGATCAGCTCTCTCAAGCAGCAAGAGGGAATGAAAAGCATTAGCAAGGAATCAAGGAACTGGTGAGGAAGAGACATGATTTCCATCAAGTGCTTTCCTGCCCGGTGTGTTGCTATGTGAGCAGGAACAAGATTTTTGGGAAACGGATTTCCCAGCCTGGCTCCTCTGAAGACAACTTTGTCAAGGTGCAGGAAGGACATGAACACAGCTAAGCATAAAGAAACCTCAGCCTGCAGTGCTGGGGAAAAAAAAAAAAGAGCCAAACAGCTGGGACAGGATCACAGAATGCGTTGGGTTGGAACAGATCCTCCAAGGTCATCTTGGAGCATCTAAATCTGCTCTTCTAAATCTCAATCTGCTCTTCTCAAGCTTGAACGCATGGCAATAGGTTCAATGGGTTCAAGCTTGGGAAGAGCAGATTTAGATTGAACACCAGGAGCAAGTTCTTTACTATGAGGGGGGTGGAGCACTGGAACAGGTTGCCCAGGGAGGTGGTTGAGGCACCTTCCCTGGAGACATTCAAGGTGAGGCTCGACAGGGCCCTGAGTGACCTGGGCTAATGGGGATGTCTCTGATGACTGCATGACCTCTAGAGGTCCTTTCCAGCCCAGACCACTCTATGATCTTGTCCAATCCCCCTGCAGTCAGCAGGGACATCTCCAACTATATCAGGCTGCTCAGGGACACATCAAGCCTGACCTTGAATGTCTCTAGGGATGGGACCTCCACCACATCTCTGGGCAACCTGTTCCACCACCCCCACTGTGAAGAACTTCCTCCTGATGTCCAAACTAAATCTGCTCTGCTCCAGTTTCAAACCACTGCCCTGCCAATGAACAAACCCAGCCTTACTGCTGTGTTCAGTTAGAGAAGACCCTCCTGGCTCTCCCTTGGCACATACCCCACACTCCCCAGGATAGGAATCCTGCCCAGTTTGGTGCCTCTCAGCACTGCACACAGGTGTAGCCACCCAAAACAGCATCCATCAGCTGCCTGTCCACAGCCAAACCCCAAACCACACAGGCTGACCCTGTCACAAATCAAAGCCAGATGAATAAAACGATAGGATTAAAGATGAAATATTAAATCCAGCAAACACACACACACCCCCCTCCAGGTTTCAGCCAAGGCTATGCCATGCATCAGCAGGGAAAAAGCCTTCTCCAAAGAGCAGTGGGGGGGAGAAGTTGCTGGTAGCTGGAACAAGGAGAGAGGGAGGGCAGCCCAGAGCAGCATCACAAGCAGCAGCTGAGTTCGAAAGGTGTCACTTACAGACAGCAAAAACCTGGCAGGAGCAGCTGAGTCTGTGACACTTCTGTTCTTCAGGACCAAGCAACAGCCAGCGAGCAGCTGCCGTGTGCAGACAGCTCCCTCCCCTCTTGCTCCAAGCCCTCACAAGAGGCTTCACTGCCAGCAGGCTCAAAACTCAGCTGTGATGTCCTCTGAGCCTAGACAACTGCAGATGGGATCCCTGCCTCCTCCTCCTAGATCTTTATTTTCTGCAGCTTGAGCATCCTGCAGCAGTGACCAGGGGCAGTGACCTGGAGCAGAGACCAGGAGCAGTCACCTGGGGCAGACAAGGGGCAGAGTCCAGGTGGAGAGACCAGGGGCAGAGACCTGAAGGAGAGTCCAGGAGCAGACACTAAGATCAGACGCAAAAAGCAGACACCAGAAGGAAAGACCTGGAGCAGACACCAGGACTGCTTTAGCTTGGGAACAATCAAGAGTTCCTCTGTTTCTACTCAAAACTACAAATCTTTCAAGAACAGAGATCCTCCAAACTACGAAATAATAATAATCAGTAATTAGAGAGACAAAGTAAACAAATTAATTGCTGTTTACTTGTTTACCCCCTTACAAACAAACTGCTAATGACTTAGCAAGTACTTTTAAGACATGAAAGGGTGCTGGGGTGCAGCCATAAATATCACCAGTAAAGCAAATATGGTGCTCAGCACTGCAAAGGAATTAAAATTAGTATTTAATTACGAGAAATAGCTCCAAGTTCTTTTTCTACCATTAATCACTTTCAATTACAAATGTAATTAGAAGTCATCTTTTCTCTTCGGGTGGTTGCTGCCTGGATGGGAATCACTGACCCTTCTCTGCTCCTGAAGACAGCACCCCACTTTGCTCACCAAATGCCAGCTCCTCATCCAACTGTGTTAATGGGATCCATCAATTAATGCCTTCAGGAAGCTTCTCGGTGTCAAGGGCATGCAAACAAGGAGAGGGTGAGGAGGAAGAGTTACTTCATCCTCTTGGCTCGCACTGCTCGTTATGGTCTCCACCCTCTAGCAGCACAGGAGCAGGGCTACTGAGATAGATACATTGATGTGAAAAATATTCTGTCCTCAAGTCATTAAAGGACGAGATGATAATGTTATCTCTTGCTACAAGGCAAATCAAAGCCTTGAGACTTCCTTCCCTGGCACACAAAGCTGTTCAGCAGGGACACAGCAGCTCAGCTCCATGCAGGCAGAGGGCACAGCTCAATCTCTCCCTTCTCCATCTCTTGGCTCTCCTCTTCTCCCCAAGGCCTCACCTTCTCTTGGGCAGCCAGATCGACTCTACCTGGGTTACACCACAGTCAGCATCACCTCTTGGCAATACAGGATGGAGTCTGCTCACTCTGGGGGAGAATTCTCAGCTGTGGAGGAGCTCCCAGGGGTATTTGAAGTGGGGGTTGGTGAAACACAGATTCATAGAATTGTTCTGGTTGGAAAAGACCTCGAAGATCATCCAGACCAACCATCAACCCAACACCACCACTAAACCATGTTCCACAGTGCCATGGCCACACATTTCAGTTTCAGTTGGAAAAGACCTCTAAGAACACCTCCCTGGAAGAGTTCAAGGGCAGGCTAGGTGAGGCCTTGAGCTATTTAGTCTAGTGAATAGTATCCCTGTCTGTGGCAGAAGGGTTGGAACTAGATAATCTTTAATGTCCCTCTCAACCCAAACTATTCTATGAATCACTGAGTCCAACATCAACCCAACAACACTATGGCCATTAAGCCACATCCCAAATTGCCATAGCCACAGGTTTCTTGAACACTTCCAGGGATGGGGACTCCACCACCTCCCTGGGCAGCCTGTTCTAATTCCTGACCACTCTTGCAGCAAACAAATGCTTCCTAATCTCCAACCTAAACCTCCCCTGGCACAATTTTTTTCATCATCAGTCCAGACTATGTCTAAAGAGTCTGGGAGAGCAGACCTCGTGCCCTGATCAAAATAAATAGAATAGAATAGCTTAAATAGAACAGAATATTAGGGCTTGGAAAGGATCTCCAGAGATCATCAAACACAATGCCCCTACCAAAGCAGGATCACCTAGGGTAGGTCACACAGGAACACATCCAAGTGGGTTTTGACAGTCTCTAAAGGAGACTGCACAATCTCTCTGGGCAGCTTGCTCCATGGCTCCAGCNGTCATTAAAGGACGAGATGATAATGTTATCTCTTGCTACAAGGCAAATCAAAGCCTTGAGACTTCCTTCCCTGGCACACAAAGCTGTTCAGCAGGGACACAGCAGCTCAGCTCCATGCAGGCAGAGGGCACAGCTCAATCTCTCCCTTCTCCATCTCTTGGCTCTCCTCTTCTCCCCAAGGCCTCACCTTCTCTTGGGCAGCCAGATCGACTCTACCTGGGTTACACCACAGTCAGCATCACCTCTTGGCAATACAGGATGGAGTCTGCTCACTCTGGGGGAGAATTCTCAGCTGTGGAGGAGCTCCCAGGGGTATTTGAAGTGGGGGTTGGTGAAACACAGATTCATAGAATTGTTCTGGTTGGAAAAGACCTCGAAGATCATCCAGACCAACCATCAACCCAACACCACCACTAAACCATGTTCCACAGTGCCATGGCCACACATTTCAGTTTCAGTTGGAAAAGACCTCTAAGAACACCTCCCTGGAAGAGTTCAAGGGCAGGCTAGGTGAGGCCTTGAGCTATTTAGTCTAGTGAATAGTATCCCTGTCTGTGGCAGAAGGGTTGGAACTAGATAATCTTTAATGTCCCTCTCAACCCAAACTATTCTATGAATCACTGAGTCCAACATCAACCCAACAACACTATGGCCATTAAGCCACATCCCAAATTGCCATAGCCACAGGTTTCTTGAACACTTCCAGGGATGGGGACTCCACCACCTCCCTGGGCAGCCTGTTCTAATTCCTGACCACTCTTGCAGCAAACAAATGCTTCCTAATCTCCAACCTAAACCTCCCCTGGCACAATTTTTTTCATCATCAGTCCAGACTATGTCTAAAGAGTCTGGGAGAGCAGACCTCGTGCCCTGATCAAAATAAATAGAATAGAATAGCTTAAATAGAACAGAATATTAGGGCTTGGAAAGGATCTCCAGAGATCATCAAACACAATGCCCCTACCAAAGCAGGATCACCTAGGGCAGGTCACACAGGAACACATCCAAGTGGGTTTTGACAGTCTCTAAAGGAGACTGCACAATCTCTCTGGGCAGCTTGCTCCATGGCTCCAGCACCCTCACACCAAGTAAGTTTCTCCTCACATTGAGGTGGAACTTCTTGGGTTCCAGCTTACACCCATTGTCCCTTGTCCTATCACTGGGCACCACTGAAGTCTGGCACCTTCAACTTGACACTCACCCCTCAGATATTCATAGACATTGATCAGATCCCCTCTCAGCCTGCTCTTCTCCAGACTAAACAGCCTGAGGTCTCACAGTCCTCCTGCATGCACCCATGCCTCACCTTGGACCAAGACTTCTGCTGGCAGAGCATCTCCAACCTGGGACAGCACTGCCCTGATAACCATAATGCTCCCCCTCCTACTGCTGCCTTGACTACCCCCTCAAGTCCATTTAGCCTCACAGCCTGCTCCTGGCACTGCACAGCACCAAAGCCAACCAAAACACAGCAGCCAAGGCAGAAAATCACATGGAAACATTCCCTTTTGGTTCCCTTGGTGCTTCTGCAGGGGGAATGTGATTAGACCATCCTTATCTTGGTGGGAACAGTTGTCAGCAATAATGAAATCATCCAGTCCTTTTCTGGTTTTTTGTTGTTGTTGAAATCCAGCCATATCCTCTGGCTGCAGGAAACAGGGGCACTGACATGTGCTGCTTTCATAAAAAGCCACAAGACAACAGATTTCCTTGCAATAAATTCCCTTCCCTCAAATGAAGAGCAAATGAGAGAGATTTCAAGGACTACAAAAAGTTTCAGCCAAAGAAGGGGCTGAGCTGAACTTCTGCCCATCTGACACCTCTCCTGAAGCTGGCTCCCTGCAAGCTGAAGAAGGCTGAGTGATGACAACACTTGTTGCTTTCTTCTCTCTCCATGCTTGATCCTTCTGTCTCAGCTCCTGAGATGGTAATAGGAATCTCTCTTCTCTCTATGCTGACATGAAGCCATGAGGGTGGTGAGAGCCTGGCAGGGATTGCCCAGGGAGGTGGTGGAAGCCTCATCCCTGGAGGTGTAGAAGGCGAGGCTGGATGAGGCTGTGGCCAGCCTGATCTAGTGTGAGGTGTCCCTGCCCATGACAGGGGGTTTGGAACTGGCTGACCCTTGTGGTCCCTTCCAACCCTGCCTGATTCTATGATTCTAAGCCTGATGTGATGATTTCCTGCTGGGAAAGCCCAGCCTGTGGAGTGTGGTCACTGCTCTTCTCCATGTGTTCAAATCCAGGTTGGATGGGGGCTCGAGCAACCTGGTCTAGTAGGAAGTGTCCCTGGCCATAGCAGCAGGGCTGGAACTAGAGGATCTTTAAGGTCCCTTCCAAAACCCAAAAGATTCTACGAATCTCTATTAGCCAAGAGTCCAGGAAGGCCTCAAGCCAAAACTTCCATGTGTTTCTCCAAAAGGAGACTTGTGGCCAGCTTGGAGATGGGAATATGTTTGCTAGGGTATAAATCTTAGAATCATAGAAGAATCATTAAGGTTGGAAAAGACTTCTGAGATAACTGAGTCCAACTGTCAATACAACACCATCATGCCCACTACATCATCTCACCAAATGCCATGGTCACAGTTTTCTTGAACACCTCCAGGCATGGTGACTTCACCACCTCCCTGAGCAGCCTGTCCCAGTGCCTGACCACTCTTGCAGCAAGGAAATTGTTCCTAATCTCCGACCTAAACCTCCCCTGGTGCAACTTGAGGCCATTTCCACTTGTCCTATCCCATGTTATCAGGGAGAAAAGATTAACCCCCACTTCACTGCAACCTCCTTTCAGGGAGCTGTAGAAAGCAATGAGGTCTCCCCTCAGCCTTCTCCTTTTCTCCACACTAACTACCCCCAGCTCCCTCAGCTGCTCCTTCCCAGCCCTGTTCTCCAGACCCTCAACAGCTTTGTTGCCCTTTCCTGGATGCACTCCAGCCCCTCAATTGTCCTTCTTGGAGTGAGGGGCCCAAAACTGAACCCAATATTAGAGTTGCAGCCTTGCAACTCAGCATCTAAACCAAGGAGGTTCTGTCCCCCCTGCCCCATGCTGTGCCACCTCCTAATTAGCAAGATGAATTTTGGTGTCCTCTTGGTACTTGGCTGTGTTCCCCCTTCTCTCTGCTCCTCACTTATTCTGTGTTCACTGAACTAATTGCTGAGTGCCTGCACCCTGGGTGTCTGCTGCTGCTGGAGAAGATTAGGAGTTTTACAGAGGGGGAAAGGGAAGAGGGGGGAAAAAAAAAAGAAAGATTAAAAAAAAAAAGAAAAAGATTGTGTTTTTTAAAGCAGATGAAAGGAGAGCCCAAGGAGATGTGCATTTGACTCTCAAACACGCTCCTTCAAGTCTCCCTCAGCAGTACTTAAAGGCGTTTCCAAAGCAAGACTTTATGAATGCTAAATGAACCCAGAGCCTTGTTCCTCTGCCACAAGAAAAAAAAAAAAAAGAAAAGAGGGGGGGGAAGGAAAGGGAAAAAAAAAGCCCTTATCTTTTATATACAACATTGCCTTTATGCCTGATGCTCTGCATCGTTGCGCTCTGCTCCCAACCCCACTTCAGAAGGCAACGCTGACCTTCACAAAGTCATGGGGAGAAGGCAGCCTCACCAAGCTGGAGCAGCAGGCTGCTGGGCAAGGGGTCAAGGATCCCACCTGGATTGCAGCAGCCATGGATGGTTTTACCTGCTGCTTTCAAGAAAAGGCAAGGTGAGGATGGCACAAGTGGGGAAGAGTTGAAAGCTTTGCTTTCAAACGCTGCGATTTTTAGATGCCCCAGCCAAAGCTGGGATGGTAGTTGAGAAGTTATCACCTTCCAAAATGGTTCCTCAAGAGTTGAGCAGGGGAATGGTTTGAAACTAGAGCAGGGCAGATTTATGTTGGACATTAGGAGGAAGTTCTGTGGATGGGCAGCTGATGTGTGCTGGTTTAGGTGAGTGCAATGTTGGGAGGCACCAAAGTGAGCAGCATTTGCACCCTGGGGAGTGTGGGCTATGGAGGCTCCTGCCAGTGTTCCTGTGTGACCTTCCCTAGTTGAAGCTGCCTTGGCAAGGGGGTTGGACTCAATGACCTCCAGAGGTCCCTTCCAGCCCCTACCATTCTGTGATTCAGCATCTGAGCACCTTTGAATACAGAATCATAGAATCAGGCAGGGTTGGAAGGGACCACAAGGATCAGCCAGTTCCAACCCACCTGCCATGGGCAGGGACACCTCACACTAGATCAGGCTGTCCACAGCCTCATCCAGCCTGGCCTTAAACACCTCCAGGGATGGGGCCTCAAACACCCCCCTAGGCAACCCATTCCAGGATCTCAGGGTCATCAAATCAAGGCCACACAATGCTCTTGCAAACAGAGCCAACAGCATGATACAGTGCCAAGGTGGTTCAGTGTCATCTCCTGAGCTCAAACTCATCCCATACTTAGGATTTTCAGCCTTCCCTTACCTGTGAAATGGGGGAGAGGCACATTTAGCTTCACACAAACCACTCTGGGCAGAAGCTGGTTCACACTCTTAGGAAGACACCCACCCAAAAGGAAGTCTTGGGAGATTTAATTAGCTGCCGTCTGTGCCGCTTGAGCTTGTTAGGTGCTCTATAATTGCTAAATATTATTATTATCTCTGCAGGTACAGCAGTTTGTTAGGGTAATGATAGTGATTGACATTTCCTTGGCATCTTTCATCCCAGCCACATCCCATATTACTCTGTTATAAAGCACTGCTCTGCCTTGATTCTCCATATGTCTCCAAACTGTCAACAGGATCATAACTGGGATCCACGCTGCCAAAAGAAATAAAGGCACAAAGTGGCTCCTGCAAGTTCATGAGATGTGTCAGGAGCTGGGCAAGGATCAGCTCAGCTCTGTGCCCATCAACACCACCTGTGCAAGTACAGCTATGCTATAGACAGAGATCCACAGATTCATAGAATGGTTTGGGTTGGAAGGGATCTTAAAGATCACCTAGTCCATGGGCTCTGCTTCAGCATCGAGCCAGCAATGTGCTCAGGTGGACAACAAGGTCAACAGCATTCTGGCCTGGATCACACACAGCCTGGTGAGCAGCACAGGAAAGTGATTGTGCCCCTGTGCTCAGCACTGCTGAGGCCACACCTGGAATCCTGGATGCATCTGTAGGGCCTTCACTCCAAGAAGAACATTGAGGGGCTGGAGTGCATCCAGGAAAGGACAAAAAAGGTGTTGAGGGTCTGGAGAACAGGACCGGGGAGGAGCAGCTGAGGGAGCTGGAGGTGTTGAGTCTGGAGAAGAGGAGGCTGAGGGAAGACCTCATTGCTCTCTCCAACCTGAAAGGAGATTGGAAACAGGTAGGGGTTGGCCTCTTCTCCCAAGGAACAAGTGATAGGACAAGTGGAAATGGCCTCAGGTTGCACCAGGGCAGGTTAGGAAGAATTTCTTTGCAGCAAGAGTGGTCAGGGATGGGCACAGGCTGCCCAGAGAGGTGGTGGAGTCCCCATCCCTGGAGGTGTTCAAGAAACCTCTGGCCATGGCACTTTGGGACATGGTTTGGTGGCCATGGTGGTGTTGGGTTGATAGTTGGACTGGACAATCTCAGAGGTCTTTCCATCCCAAAAGATTCTACAATCAAGATGGTGCAAAGCTGCAAGAAGTGGCCCCTTAAGCCACCACAGCACACAGAAACCTCCCTCACCCATCCCTGTCCTCCTTTCTCCTGCCAAGCAGCAGTGGATACCACAACCCAACCACCACTATGAAAAATATATCCCAGGGACAGCAAAGCAAGAGGGGCCTCAAGTGATTAATTGGAGACAATCAGTTTGGGATAGGTCTCTAAATTCTCATTAAGTCAGGTGCTGAGGCATCTCCCATTAATCCAGAACATTTCCCCTTCGGCCCAAACAAATAAATAACTCTTGTATAATTCAGGGAGGACTGGGTGGGGCCACCTCTCTCTCTCCCCCTCTCCTTCCTCTCTCTTGCCTCTTTCCAACTAACCAGTGAATAAAACATCGCCCGCAAATCTATTAAGCTAATTTTAAATCCTGACAATTTAGCAGCACTTCAGCAAGATAAGAGCCATTTATTAAAAGCCACAGTTCATTAAGCCAAATGCTGCTGGCGTATTTACTCAGAGAAGCAGGCCTGGGCTTGGCTCTCACCAAGACCAAAGTCCCCAAAGGAGCAGGAGTGATCCCATTTTACCCAAAGAGAGAGGCCAGTGCCAACCTTCTCCCCTTCCAAGCCCACACGGGGCTGTGTGTGTGGTTTTCACACATGGTGATGCTTTTCCCAGGAAAGGTGGGACCAGATGATCTTTGAATCACAGAATGATTTTGGTTGGAAGGGACCTCGAGGATCATTTAGTTCCAACCCCCTGCCATGGGTAGGGACATCTCCTGCCAGACCAGGTTGCTCAAGGTCTCATCTGCAGATTCACAGATTGTACTGGGTTGGAAGAGACCCTCAAAGCTGATCTAACCCAACCTGCCTTTGAATACTTCCAGGCTTGGAATCTTCACAACTTCTCTGGGCAACCTGTTCCAGTGCCTCATCATCCTGATAGGGAAGAATTTCTTCTTGACATCTAATATAAATTGAGCTTCTTCCAGCTTGAAGCCATTAGCCCTCATCCTGTCACTCCATGTCTTTGTACAAAGTCCCTCTCCAGCTCTCCTGTAGGTCCCCTTCAAATCCTGGAAGGCTGCTCTAAGGTTCAATATGGTTTTCAACTATTCCAGGCTGGGAGCCTCCACTCACTGTGTCTTGCTGTGCAAGGCATGCTCACGAAACAAGTGTCACAGGCATGATCAGGAAGCAAGAATGATGCTTTGCAGGTTTATCACCCAAGGCTATGACAAGTCTCCAGGAGCTCTTTCTGAGAAGCAGCTTACACAGCTCCATGCCTTGCAGCAAATTTCAGCACCATCACACCAAGATCCCTCCCCAAAGGGTCAAAACCAGACTGCAGATCAGACACACATCACTTTGGACCCATTCCTGCTAATAGCAGACACAGATTGACTTCAGAGAGGGGATGACTGCTTCCAACAGCAAGCCAGGAGAGGGCTATTTAAGAGGAGCTGCTGCTTGCCAAAAGCTACCAGATTGCACCCAGAACTTTCCTTCCTCCAAGCTGCCACTTGACATCTCTGCTAACCCCCCTTGCTGTGCTGTCACACCAGCTTCTGGAGGGTCTGAGGCTGTGATGATGCCAGTGGGTGCTTTGGGACACAGAGAAAGGGTTTCCTGCTGCCAAGAGAAGGAAAGAGGAGAGGGATGGAGTGCTGGGAGCAGTCTTCCTCTCTGGGACTTTTGCTAACCTTCACAAGGGATGAGTTTGATGCTCCACCCAACCCAAGATGCTGAGGGGACACAACCACAACCCCTGGCCCTGGGCAGCCTGATCTAGTTGGAGATGTCCCTGGAGACTGCAGGGGGTTTGGGTGAGATGACTTTTCAGAATCCCTTCCAACCTAATGCAATTTGTGAATCAATGAGCTTATTCCCCTCCAGGAACTGGTTGGTGCAGGGTTCCCAGTGGTGTGTAGACCTCTAAAGGTGGGCAGCAATTTGTGAATCAATGAGCTTATTCCCCTCCAGGAACTGGTTGGTGCAGTGGTGTGCAGACCTCTAAAGGTGAGCAGCAATGCAGAGCACACCTGGCAGAGGACACATGGCTCTATCAAGCTCTGCCCCTGCATCAATGACCTTATTGCCATCCAAGAACTGCCTGGTGCAAGGTTCTCAGCGCTGTGTGGACCTCTGAAGGTGAGGAGTGATGGTGAGGGGCTCGGTGGTCCCCGAGGGATGGAGCTGGGAGGGAAGGAGCAGTGTCAGCATCGCTGCGAGGAGCAGGCAGCAGAGGGCAGTGAAGAAATCCCAGCTGGCTGAGCTGGTGAGTGGAACTGATTCCAGCGGGAGACATCCAAGAAACTTTATCAAGTGCCATTGTCCCACTGGGCCTTTCACCTGCACACACTTGTGAGCCAGGCTGGAGTCACTACAGAGTCTCCCTTTACAGTCAGAGCTGAAAGGAGCATTATAAAGGTGAATTAACATTTAAAAAGAATGTAAAAAACCCAGAACTGTTCTAATGATGATTAATGGGAAGCTATAAGGGAGGCCACGACCTCCTAGTGTCATTAAATGGATTGGCAGGTTTCTGAGCATTAATTATAAATAGCCACAGGAGTTTGAGTGCTTAGCAGAATGATGATAAATCCACGACACAGGCAGAGAGGGACAAGGAGTCAGGAGCAGCAGGGAACACGTGCCTGGGTGGGAACACACGTGTGAGGAAACAGGGATTTGCACAGGGGTGAGGTGCAGGAGACAGGCAGCAAGTGGCACTGAGTCTGTCTGAGCAGCCTGAGCTCTTGGGGTGGATGTAAGGAGGGGGAAAAAAGGAGAGAGAAAAGGGTAAATGATAAATTAGGCCCTGGCAGTCAATCACATTTTCTAAATGTTTTAGATCTCCAAAAGCTCTAACAGCAATATTCCTTGCTGGCCTTATTGGAGCCGTTGCTGTAAGGCAATCACACCTGCTTCCTCTGGGATTTCACCTGAACTCTGCCTTGCCTTTTTTTGTTCTTTACCTTTATTTTTCTCTTTTCCCTTTTTTCTCTCCCTTTCCATTTCCCCCCTTTCCTTTTTTCCCCTTCCCTTTATTTTCCCTTCCTTTTCCACTTCCCTTTCCCTTTTCCCCCTTTCCTTTTCCCCCTTTATCCCTGTGCTCTTTTTTCTCTTTTCCTTTCCTTCCCCCTTCTATTTCCCTTTCCTTCCCCCTTTTTCTATTTCCCTTTCCCTCATTTCCCTTTTCCTTTCCTTCCCCTTTCTATTTCCCTTTCCTCTTTTTTTTCCTTTTCCTTTCCTTCCCCTTTTCCATTTCCCTTTCCTCCTTCTCCCTTTTCTTCTCCTTCTTTTTCCCTCTTTTCTCTTTTCCTTTCCTTCCCCCTATTTCCCTTTCACCTTTTTTTCCTTTTCCTTTCCATTTCTCATTTCCCTTTTCTTCCCCCTTCTATTTCCCTTTCACATTTTTTCCTTTTCCTTTCCATTTCTCCTTCTCCTTTCCTTCTTTCCTCTCTTCTCCCCTCCCCCCTTGCCTTTCCTCTCTACCCTGCTACCAAAGAAGGGTCAGAGCACACATATAAATTGGGAGGAGGAGGAGGAATGGAAAACAACCTCCAAAACAGTGGCCAGGGACAAAAAGTGGCTTCAGACTTCTCCAAATTCCCTGGCCCATTAGCAAAGTGCTGGCTGCAACAATCATTGATGCCTGGATTTTGAAGCAGTCAGCTCCTGTGGTTAATGATTCCCTCACTTTAATGTGCATTAATTGCACAACTGCAATGAGGTGATTGAGATNAAACAGGAAGCAAAGACTTCAGGCTCATGAATGAGCTCTGCCAACAAACAGCATGGACTGCAGTGGGTGAAAGCCTCTCTTACTCTCAACAAGAGTTCAAAAGGCTCTGAGTGAGATGCCAGAGGGGCAGCCCCATGCCCGGAGACATGGAAACATCTCCCTGATAGGTCTCAGGAGAGATCCTGGAGGTTCCCAGACCTACTGTAGCTCTCTGCATCAGCAGCCACAGCATCATCATATAATCAAAGAATTGTTTCGGTGGGAAAACCCTCCAAGATCATTGAATCCAACCATCAACCCAACACCCCCATGGCCACTAAACCATGTCCCCAAGTGCCATGGCCACGGGCTTCTTGAACACCTCCAGGGATGGGGACTCCACCACCTCCCTGGGCAGCCTGTGCCAATCCCTGACTGCTCTGGCAGCAAAGAAATTGTTCCTCATCTCCAACCTAAACCTCCCTGACACAATTTCCTCTCTTTCTATCATCTGATATTAGAGAGATGAGACCAACTCGCACCTCACTGCAACATCCTCTCAGGGAGCTGTAGAGGGCAGTGAGGTCTGCCCTCAGCCTCCTTTTCTCCAGCCTAACCATCTCCAGTTCCCTCAGCATGCTGCACTTTCATTGGCATCAGAATCCCTATTTTCTCCCCCACCTTTGCTAGCTTTTGGGGGGATACTGCCAGCTCTCTGGGGAAGCCAAAGCACGAGTCAAAACCCAACCCACTGAAATGAAACCCATTCCTGTTTCCAGTTTAGGTTTCAGCATCATTACCTTGCTGGGCTCTTCAGGAGGAAGCATTATTTCAACTGATTGGAAAACGGTGGCGAAGGAACAGGTTCTCAGTACAATTTTCTTCATATCCTATTAGTTGCAATACAATTACAGTGAATACATCAATTCTTAGTCTCAGCAGCTCCTGGAAAGAGCCACCTATTAAAAGCTGGCTTATTAATGGAATTGTACACCCAGGATTAATCAGGCCGCCTTGGCCATTTCCATTTCTCACTCCACAAGTGCTTTTGTTTGCTTAATAGGCTGAAGTAACTTGAGAATGACACAACTTAGAGCTTCCCCCATTTGCAGTGCATCTCACCAGCAAATTTAACATCACTCTGCTCTCTGGCATTGCTCTGGGATAAAACCTGCCAGGTGCAAGCCAAGGAAATCCAGTCAGCGGGGTGGGGAGGGGGGAAAAAGAAGCTTTCTGACTTTGGCAGACTCAACAAAGGGAGATCCTGAATTGATTGTTTAGCCTGGAGAAGAGGAGGCTCAGAGGAGACCTTATTGCTGTCTACAACTACCTGAAGGGTGGTTGTGGCCAGTAGGAGGTTGCTTTCTTCTCTCAGGCAACCAGCACCAGAACAAGAGGACACAGTCTCAAGCTGTGCCAGGGGAGGTTTAGGCTCAAGGTGAGGAGAAAGTTCTTCACTGAGAGAGTCATTCCCCACTGGAATGGGCTGCCCAGGGAGGTGGTGGAGTCACCGTCCCTGGAGGTGTTCAAGGCAGGTTTGGACGTGGCACTTGGTG